>JAUJYS010004059.1:0-12369 GCA_033995665.1 Melogona broelemanni | reverse complement strand
GAATAGCCAGACTGCAGGATCCATCCCTAAGCTCTGGACTCCCTAATGGAAGCTCAGGGGTGACGCCAGTACCACAGTACATCAACAGTGGACTAAGTTGCACCAAAAACTAGTTTAATGTATAATTTAAAGTTCTAGAATGCATGCATCATGCCTGACACATTCTCACGCCTGCAGTCGATTATGACTTAGAACTCTATTTTACAATTCGCGACGAATTATGTGCCGTTTAGGCTCGTGCCTGCAGTCGTTTATGTCTCTACAATGATAAAATATTTATAATATATTGTAATAATTACATATTAAGATCCAAATTGTTCTTATAAATTCGATTTCTGGATTTTTGCAGTCGTCATAGTAAAGGAAGGCGAAGCGGCAGTTCCCTGTAACGCGGTGGCGCCAACCACACCCCTGGCGGATGCAACTGGCTACAACTGCAACAGAAGTCTGGCGCTGTGCAAAAAGGGTTGGAAGGGACCCAACTATGGCATCACCAGTTTCGACAATATTGGCTTTGCCATGCTGACTGTTTTCCAGTGCATTACTATGGAGGGGTGGACCAATATCTTGTATTGGGTAAGTCACAAATAAAGCAATATACAATTATCTAAAATAAAAAATAGCAAACTTATTAACGATTCGTTTTTCATCGATCATCAATAATTATTTAAATTTGAGAACCTTCCATAACAATCATTACATTTTGTATAATTCATTGTGTGTTTTTCAAATATGCCTATACATCATAAGAATTGTAATTCGAGACCCGTCTTTCTATTATCTTTAGGATGATGCCATCTGCTGAACGCTTTTTTTCTGATCATGACTTATTATTTTTCTATTGCAGACAAACGATGCATTAGGCAGTGGTTTTAATTGGATGTATTTTGTACCTCTCATTATCATCGGATCATTTTTTATGCTCAACTTAGTTCTTGGTGTTCTCAGTGGGTGAGTCAAGTTACATTACTAGTTCATATATTACACTCTTATTAATTGAGGATTGGTTTCACAGAGCCAGTCAGTTGCCATGCATTGTGGCTGCCGTTTCAGCCAACCATAACCTTTTTAACATGCCAATTACTCGCAATGTATAATCGTCAATATATAACCCTCAATGTTTTGCTTACAGAAATGGGAATTTTCGTAAAGTGCACAAAATTCGGATAACGTTGGTTACTGGAGCGAATTTTATGAGCAATATCATGGTTTGGTTGAAACGGCTGCCAAGTGTGTATACATTTATCGCTTTTGTGATAGCAACAGGAATTACCCGTTGCGAAAATACATTTTCTCTTCTCAGTTAAAAAAAAGTCAAATTAATCATAGTCACACTGAAACGATATCGCACTACTTTCCTAACATGAATACGCCACACAAATGCCATGTAAATTTAATGGACCAGATTGAAAAAAAAAGTTGTTTTTGTCTCTTTCCGAATCCATTCTATTGGTTGACAATGCAAGCTACACGTCAAACGTACACTTATGAACGATGACGTCATTGCCATTCTCCATGACTATGTACGACTGCATGTATGGCTTTGACGTCACTCTTGTGCTCGTACCACGTGGTGATTGGGGGGGACCATCTTACAGTATCAATTGCGAAATATGCTTTTACCATGGGTTTTAACTTGTACTTGTGTAACCATGGACCAGTTTTCGTTCTAATCTAATTTGATCTAAGCGTTCATTACCCTTCTTTTGTCGTTATACTTTTACAAATATCCAATCCTTACGGAAGCAACGACCTAACCATATATTTTACAGATTAACGCTGTGAAAAATTGATGATTTGCATAATGCTGTGTAACATGTAATTTAGTGTTTGAAGCAGAAAATGCTCCTAAATGGATGTGCAAAAGTTATTCAGTATGTCCACCTTGCGGGTGGCGCACTCTACCGATGCAATAAGTAATTACAAAGCTCGTCTGCCACAATCAGCTGTGAAAATGCCTTGCACTAAAGAAGATAAGTTTGTTAACCAATTTCTTCGAGAAAACAAAAAGTATGATGCAAAATGGCTTCTTAAATTTTTCCCAAACAAAAAAAAAATAATTCGGCACGATGGCGCTTCAACCCATCGGACGAAGGACTTGATTTGAGGCCGCCGCAGGATGGGCTGAAACGCCATCATGCTGTATTTTTTTTTTCTTTGGGAACACTTTAAGAAGTTATTTTGCACCATACTTTTTTTTTCTCGAAGAAATTTGATAACAAACTTATCTTCTTTCGTGAAAGGCATTTTCATAGCTGATTGTGGCAGCCGCGCTTTGTAATTACGTATTGCATCGGAAGAGCGCGTCACCCGCAAGGTGAAAAATTTGAAATTTTAAACTCGAAATTCCAAAAATATAGTGTCATCCTTTTTATCAACAAATTTCGTAATATTCCGACCATTTTTGGCCGACTTTATACAAAATAATAAAAGGTGCCCATAATTCCTGGTTCACCCTGTATATCACGATTCTTCCAAAAATGTTAACTATACCACAAAAATGCATTTAACTTCTCTGTGAAGTGTCGTTCACAGTAGTTGACAGATAAACTGTTTTCATTGCAAGACGCATTTTCTGATTCACGATGTAGTTGGCAGCTGGCTAGAGTTGACAAATAGTTTAGAGTAGTGCGGACACTATCAACGTCATGTGCGACTCGAAAGCTTTACGCGAATACTGTATTGCACAAGTGAGCGATTCGACCTTTTGTAGAGTAATGTATAGATAAAATAAAATACAGGTTTACGATCGGGAAAATTTAGAGAAATGTTCATTCAAATACACAAAATTACCTTATTAAAGTGCTCTTCTAGACCGAAACAGCGAGAATTTGTTACGTGAACATGTATTACAGTAATTGTATTTGAATTACTTGAAACATAAGTATTCAACGCAAATATCAGAAATTCCCACAGATAAAATCACAGAAAAGTTAAATATTTTTGTCCCTTATCGCTTGTTTAAAAAAATTGTGATACAAGTTGTTAAAAATTGTATTCTCCAAAAAGAAAAAGAAAAAATGTCAATTTTTAAATGTCATTATGTGGCTTTACCATTCCAGAATTGATTTTAAGAAGCTTTAAATTATAATTTAGTGTTCGTTTGGCGACTCATCATCATTTGTATTAAGCACAATGCCCGTGACAAGTCCAGCTCGTCAATAACACTGAAAGGGTCTTTAAAAAAATCACAAAATTAGCGTGTACAAGCAGTCGTGGCGAGAGACGTTGAAAGTGTCCGTGTTGAAAAGTGGGGCGGTTGTGGTTGCGTACAGCGCCCTCTGCCGAATGTCACATGTTAATGCTGGTCTCTCTCGTAGCGAGTTTGCCAACGAAAAGGGCCGGGTCGAACGGCGGACGGCTTATATGCAAGCACGCGTACACAGACAGTTTGAAACCGCCTTAAATGGGTATTTTGAATGGATATGTAAGGCAGGTTGGTGACCCGGGGAAAGTGTGGCGGCCTCAACAGGCAACGTCTGGCCCAAGACACCCCGTTTCTATCTCGTGTATCCCTTTGTCATATATTTGCTGTCGTTACACCTACCCACCCCCCCTAAAACACCCTGTACCATTCCTTTTCTGGACCACTCCGAACCAACTCTCACTCCCCACATATCCACCAGCTAAAAAAAGTAGTTCCCTCCTCCACTATGTAGATCCACCACCGAAGGTTCTCAGTGACCGATCACTCCGCCACCTACCGAGCGCACGTCAAACTATTATTAAAAATAACGAACACCCTGTATAGGCGAATTCGACATTTGTTTTTACGGTCGAGTCATTTTTAGGCATAGACTTTGGTGAGTTATTCTGTTTTCGGAGCACGTTTCCCACTTGCCGGGAAAAATCGATGCCGCCATATATCTTCACGTCTTGTTTTCACCAAAAGAAAAAAAAAAGAACAACAAAATTCTGATCCATTCAGAAATTGCGACCGCAGCGGACCAAAATCGATATTTCCTGGTACCCATCAAATAATGGCACCGAGAATGTCGAATTCATTTTTATTATTATTATTTTTGTTAGTTGCAAATAGGATACACCGTTTCCGTGAAATCCACCTGAATTCACCTGTATCAATGGCACAATCATTCAGGGCAATCTTAATTTAATGTCCACCTGTGTCAAATGTGCATTCGTAGTTTGTGTAGAGTCGTACCTGGCCTAAACTGTTTCCGTTTACTCACATTATACATCTAAACTATTTTTAAAACTATTCAGTCCTGTGCTAGCCTAAAATTAATTTTAGTTTCAAATTTTTAGTTTCTAGCTAGTCATAACTCCAAAATTCCCCAAATATCTAGTAGAATAATCTGGTCACATTGGACGCAGTTATGGTACAAGATATTCGTAGAAGAATACCATTAGACATGATTATAGTTAGAATTCCCAATTGGGTATGTAGTATAGAAATCGGAAGGCAGGCGTTAAACTGGTGGTGTGACGTAGATCAGCTTCTGAACTCCCGATTTGTTTCTCGTTACCAACCAACCAACCCCTGGCCCCACCCTCTCCCACACCCCAACTACAAACGATTTCAACGCACGCGAGTAACTTTACCACTCACGATGACGTCAGCAGATGTTTTGACTCTTAAAAAGGGGTCACGGACACATGGCGGATTCCCCTTACGAACCAAGTTTCGCTATCCATTAAGCAATTTTTTTTTAGATTGAACTGGTTTTTTTTTTTGTGATGTAATCCCTATTTTCTGAGTAAAGTGGTCGGTAATTTTTGCTACGTTTCCATTTTTTGATTGGTTGAATATGTTATCAAACGAACGAAGGACACGCGAAGGTATTTCATTGAAAATCAAATGAAAAAAGTTGAAAGCGCCAAGATGGCGCCAATTGAGTGACAATTTTCAAGATGGCGAAACTTGGTGTCGTGGTCGTTTGTATAGTAGGTGTCTTGTTTTAGAACCCACTTCCTTCCTGTTTCAGAGAATTTGCCAAAGAAAGGGAAAGGGTTGAAAATAGGCAAGCGTTTATAAAACTTAGAAGACAGCAGCAGTTAGAACGAGAATTGAACGGCTACGTAGAATGGATATGCAAAGCCGGTAAGTCATATTTGGCTGAGAACTAACTCACTGCCTTACTAATCGCAGCTCTTTCATTAATTTACTTTTTTCTTCTATTTTCGAAATGAGCCCACGGAAATAGGATTTCAAACTTTTACGATTCCCCTCCCAACTCCTGTCTATATCCTAGATTATTATTTTTTTCTTTGGAAAAAGTCTTAACCACAGACCATTTTATTCAATATTTTATATATAAATATATATACATGTGTATAGCCGTTTGAAAATGCACGTTGGCATGTTAGTAATATATATTTATTAGTCGGTGGCCTTTATGACGTCACTGCTTTTAGGCGAGCATTAAGGTCTGCAATTATAAAGCGATCTTTCTTTCGCCATTAAAAATTCAAATCTATGAAATTGAAAATAAAATTTAAATAATATAAATATTATTCATTGACAATGAATTACAGGACATCGCTTAGTAATTGCATGTTTTGACCTCGTCTCGGAAGGACCTCTTAAATGAAATTTAACCCGGTAGAACTTCACGTTTTAAAAAAAAAATTCAAAATTTTGTTATGTTGTGTATTTGAAATAATGTTTAAAAAAATATATAACAAACGATTCATTTGAAAATATACTAGAAAATGCAGTATCCATATTCTATAAAATACCAATTTTATTTCATCTTTACAAATCTTACATTATTACAAGCATCCGGTCCTCTCACTTCCCAACTGCCAACTAGCAGAGACAATTGAAATATTTCCGACGTGTAGTTAAATGTTATTCGTAGCGTTTTAAAAAAACCATTAATGTCAGCGAGCATGCTTCAACCGTATGTAGACATAGGTTTTATCAATTGTTTATAGTCGATGGTAGACATAAAAGACACTCCTAGGTGAACACATGTACATTAGTGGATTACAACAACGAACTTTGATGTGTAGTGCAATAGATCGAACTTTTCCCCCAACCCTCTTAGACTATCAACAGCAGAACTCCTCTTTGCGAGACTATTGCATTTTGCATGGGCAATTTTAATCGATGTTAATTTGCATAGTTGATGCATGCATGCACTACCGGTTAGCATGGTCTCATTGTAGGTAGAATGGCAGCCGTTATGGTGTTGTCTCGGGCACCGATGTGTAGGTCGATATTTAGTTTTTTGATGTTGCATATTAACGACAGTCCTCTCTATACGTGTATATTTCTATGGCGAATGGTATGGACGGTGTTGCCGGCCGCTGCATGCGCCCTCAAGCGGGGGAATAAAAAAATAAGTGTGTAGTGAGATAGACTGACTATTCTTGCGAGCTGCTATGGCTAAAGAGCTAAGACTAAGATGTGTCGCCTGAGTTTTATGTGAAGCTCACTTTGATGTATACCACAGTTATTTGGCCCGCCTCACAAAACATGGTGCCAAGATAAAAAGAAAAAAAATGGGGACATGATAAATTGACACTCAATTTATTGCGCCATTTTAGATTTCATTAATCTTGCGGGGTTGTGATCATTAATTTATAGCTGATACTATTTGTTAAGTTTTATTTATTTTTGTTATCTTGCGGTGCTATTTATTTAAAGTTAACAAATTAATCTAAATCATATTAATCAGCACCGCAACATCATAGTGTTTCATTGTGTTTTGATAAATTGATTACAAAATTAATTTAGTCCTTGGAAATAGTGTTCGCTTAAAGAGTGGAAAAGTCGATGTAAACTTGGAGACATAGTACACTGCGGCATTCATAGTATAAGTACGGCATTTTGCCGTTAGATTTTCATTAGGTTTTGTAAAGCAGAAAATTAGCGTAACTTTTAAGATATGAATTATTTTAAATTCTATGTAACAGTTGTTTATTAGGTGTAGTAGAACTGCGCTAACTTCGAATATTTATGTACTTTATAAAATGGCTTAAGACAAATTCCTTTTTAGACTATCGGGTCCATACCAACAACCACTAGACATAATCCACCCATAGCACATAAAATAGTTAACTCCATTTAGATCTTTGTTTGTCATTGTAGAACAATACCCAGAAACACCTTTAGCAACACCTACTTAGACTTTCTGTGGGCAAATATCTCACTTTTACACTTTACTGTGATATTCATTTTTTTTTTTCAAACAGTTGCTCACTATGTTCAATGTTTGTGTTCAATGTCCTTCCTATTTATGCGATTCCAAACTCAAATGTGTGACCTCATCTGATATCATTACAACTTGTGCATTTTACTTCATCAAATTTTTGTTTACTTTTAAAATGTTATTTTAATTGCGAATATTTTACTTTTACGTGTAAAATCTACTACTCAAATCAGACGTACAAACACACCAGTTAGCAAGTCATAGTTTTGCAGATGACGTCACCTGGAAAAGGTTTTTTGGCAGCAAATCATATAGATTTAGTATTAATTAACCTTTGCAGAATATTTAACATTCAGTCGACCATAATAATATATGGAAGCAAAAGACTAAAATTATTAATTTAAATAACTCTCCAAATAATGATAAAATGTTATTCTTAATGTCTTTTCAAAATAAAGCTATCTGCAGGCAATGTTAGGAAAAGTGATTTGAGAGTACTTGTTTGCTTGCAGAAAACCATCCAAACGAGTTTGGATTGCATCATGTTTATTTGACACGTCACTTACACCAGACACATCCAACAAATCATCAGTAAACAATCTACCGTAATTTCCCAATCACAGTGTAACACATAGTACACACTCACAGCATTGATTGCATCCTGCTATGCCGCTGCTTCTTATACCCACACACGGTGGCTCTATATGTATGTGTTCTACATATATTTTCTTGTCTATATTTATGTGCTTTACGTGAAATATTGTCACCGTAATGTATATATTTCTCATGTATTATTGCTACTTATGTTACAATATATATATCTATATACGATCTATCCATTTGCTAGGATATTTTCTCTTTCGATTAATTGGATAAGCTTCCCCACCTCAATAGGCTGTCTCTCTTCCAGGGACGCCCAAAATCCTTTTACCCGATATTATTTTGGCATTTACTTATATTTTATATATATACCGTATATACGTATATATATATATTTTGAACTTCTCTTCTTTTCACTCTTTGACTTTTAACCTTTCGATGCGGCCCGTATCTATCAATTTTATTTGAATTTCGTTAATTATGTTCAAATATGATTTTGTTCTTTCTTCCAATTTGATTTGTACAATCTATATCTGGCTCTTGTTACAATACATTTCGTTTTTCTCTTTTGGTGAATGGCGGCAGTGAGCTACACCCCTTCCGAGGCCAAATATGGCTTTTCTTGGTGATATGTGTTAACTTTTTTTGTGGAAACCTGAAAAAAAAGCCTTACGAAAAAAAAAAGCGTAGACACGATAGTGGCGCCCTCCTTTTCATATTTCCTTGGCAAACAAACATACTTATATATGTTGCTTGTGTCTTTTTTCATACCTGTCTCTCGGATTCGCTATTGGGTTAAAAAGAAACACTAGCATACATTTACACTCGCCTATTTGATAAATTATACAGTAATTGAACTTGAGGGCTTGACTTGGATGGTAGTGAATAAACAATGTGTTTTTAACACCTTGACTTCAAATGGGAGACAATAACCAAATATATAAGTGGCTTTCATCGATAAATCAACTTCAAATACATATTTATTTGTACATTTATTTTATTCAAGCTCATTTTTAAGACAGTGAGACAGAAAATACATATAACATAGCCATAGATCTGTGTTGATGCCTACCTTAAGCACGTTACCTTTTGCGTTAAATTAACCACTGGTAATGTCATGCAATAAATGGACAATTGTAGCAAAACCTATAGCCACCCAATTATTTATTCAAAAATCCTTTTATCTTTGTCGTTAATAGAGATGTAAACAATTAAAAGGTAACATTTAAAATTGATACTTTTTGTATACAGGCATTAAAAATTATATTTTCAAACAATGGTATAATAATATAAATATTAAATATACAATTATTTGGACTAAATAACCCATTAATTTCCCAGATCAAATAATAGCAACACAAAAAAATAAATTGCAGTCCATCAGACTGCAACAGAGTAGGCTAGAAAACGTCAACATGCCTGCCCCACCCCGCAGTTGATAGTTAAAAGAGAACACGTAAACAAGATTGGGTACACGCCGTATCCATCAGTGGCGTGGTGAGCGATGACGTCAGGAGAGGCAACGGCCTTGTATTCCGTTCGTCACTACTCCTCATCTCCATTAAATCTTCATTCGATGACGATTCTCGCTCGCCTCGCTCTTTCCTTCTATCTCCCTCTTTCTCTCTCTCCAGTTTGTGATCTGACATTTGGCACCACTGCGTCCATGCGTACTTCTTGGTGTGCGCATGCGTGGGGCGAGACACGAGGCTCGCTCGCTCGTCTCCCATTAGAGTTACTCCGGTGAAAACAAGTCTTGTCGTTCCGTTAGTCAGCTCAGGCAGGGATGGGTTAGGGGTGGAGGGACGTTGATGGGGGGGGGGGGGAGAATTTTAAAATTGTTTGTGGTAGCGACTGTCGATATGAATAAAATATAAGTTGAATGGAAGCTTAGTGACGTAGAGCCAATGTAATCGTGACGTAAAAATCCCACAATGTCACATTAGTACAAGCATGATGAATGCATTGTATTTTTTTAATATTTGAGAAAATCTAATATGAAAGCCAAACCTTATCCTTATTCGTGGGACCAACTTCCAAGGAAGAGTTTTATCCTACAGAGTAGAAGGGGTTTCTCACAACATTTGTATTGGAGGCACATCAACATTGCATAAATTATTCAGCTGCTAAATAGTCAGTTGGCAAAATGAGCTATTAATTTATGATGTCGACTATGAAAACATGAAATATTCCAGTCACCTTCCCAAATTATATTTTATTACTTAGTTTTCAGCCGTCCCAAAACTCGGAATTTAATTTCTGTCAACGCAATACCAAGTGTAAGAAATAATGGGATAAAAGCTACACAAAACCCATTTTTCCCATTAGCCCAGTATAATGTGTGCACAGCTTAAAAACATATTGTATCTAGGGCATACTCTCACTTCATTATTCACAAACCACAGTGGACAGACACAATCAGCAGAAAAACCTTTTTTGAAATCCTAGTATACTCACATATTTTTTTTTTGAAAAAAAGTAGCACTTTTGCTAAACAAAAATTGAACTCTTTTCGGGGGTCTAACAACGTGTTGCTTTTCACTGCACGTAGTTTTTTCTCTTTTTTATTTTTTGCTTGGATTACGCATGCGTCAAAGAACAATGCTTTTTCGAGCATGCGCATCGCGTGCGTTGCAAGCAAAATACAGGCAAAAGGCACGTGCTTTGAAGCACCTGTTGATGACTTTTTACAGCTAACCCCTCGTATGCCATTTTTGCCCTCACTTTTTACACACCTTTTAAAAAGCGAACTTGGCAATGCCAATTATGGGGTTTCACTCTATACGAGAAACTGAATTGAACCACACTTAGACGTTTCCAGAATTTCATAACAAGATTTCCTCAAAACTGTCTTTAATAAAATAGAGAATGATCGAAACAATTACGTTTTGACACTTTTGTCTTGACCTCTTTAGAGTGAAACCCTTGTCAGTTGGACGCGAAGTGACTGCGTTGATTTCTTACTTGAAGTCAATATCTATATTTTCCAAACCATACATGCACGACAAAAAATGTTATCAATCACTTTACACACTATTTTTGCCAATAAAAACACGTGTACTATTTTATGCTGCCCAAAAACTCGATATCGTGAATAAAAGTTAGGTTTACGATATCATTTAGAAAATTCAGGCCAGCCTGCTTTATACACGTAAGTTAATTTTCCTACGTACAGAATCGGTTATTGTAACTGAATTCGTAACCCTATTAATCTTGCAATACGTATAATTGATTTTTAGCTGATCAGATACCAATGAGTCTGAGGTATGTTTTTAGCATAGTCAGTTGGGTAAAATGGTATATGTTTCCATATTAAGAACAACCCTTTTAACACACTGGATTGAACGAATAACACAAACACTAACACACATTCTAAGCACATGTCAAACGGAAAACTGACTAAAACTACAAAACATACCCTCATGTTTGTTAATATCAAGTGTATTACTTGGGTTACTGGTGAAAAGATACTGGTGACTTCTAAGTATCTAACAGAAAAATATTTGTTTATTTTATGTGTTTAAAATAAGCAAAAAAAATTAATTACGCAACACAGTTTGTACACATTTAATTATTTTGTGTAGAAATTCACCTGTCACCATTTTTTATTCGCCAACTAACCCAAGCAGCAATTAAGGAAACACCCTGTTAATCCCTAAATATCCCTCTCTTGCTTCACCTCCGTTTCTATCTTCCTCCACCATTCCACCCTTTCCATCCAAACCAAACCACACAGTAGAAATCAATTAGTTAATCGTTGTGCGTGCAGTACAGTGTCAATCCTTTGAGTGTTTCTCCCCTTCGATGGTGTGTACGTGTTCTCGATTTATTGACGCCCTTCCAAAACTTTTGGGAGGGACCTGACTGTATTCGCCTTATCAATGTATGCCTTATCTCCGTATGCAGAAGAAGTCATTCTTCAGGAGGAGCGAACGACAGAGGAGGAAAAAATGCACATCAGGGAAGGTTAGTCAGCAAACAATGGTACTGGATGCCGTACGATTGTTTAAAAAATATATGAATCAAATTAAAATTTTAAAATGAATAAATATTTTATTAACAAAATTAATAGATATTGATTAAAATGAATAAATGTTTTAAATACAAAATTCGTAGATAGTGATAAAGAATTTAATTTTCCCCTAAATTAAATTCCTATTTTTGATTTATTAAAAAATAAATAGTTTTTCAAGTGCGGTCTTTTCTCTTCACAAGCTTAAAATCAGTTGTGATAGCTGCAATAGCAAGCGTGCTGCCACCCCCCTCCCCCTTAAGTTGGCTTACGCCGGTGATTGCGCACAGAAACCGTACCTGCACCAAAGCACTGCAGGGAAGCGTGCATTTTGAGTGGGCGGTAATAATGTTCGATTCGGGGCTTATTTATCCGTATAGCCTGTTTCCTCACGTATTAAATCGTTTCTGTGTTTACAATTTCTCTGATCCACCCAAGCACGGCGGCGGTTAGCAGCAAAAAGAAAAAAGTTAAAAAATTTAGGAAAAAGTAAAAGCACAGACACGGAAGACGAGGAAGATGTGGACGATGAAGGTAAGAATTGGTCTGGCTATTCCAGCTACATCCCCCTTCCCTTCCCTGCCCCTCACATATCTCCATAGAGACACGAGGGTGCAGTATTCCTGTAGTGCACTAGGC
>JAUJYS010004058.1:0-12369 GCA_033995665.1 Melogona broelemanni | reverse complement strand
CTGCAGTCTGGCTATACCAGCTGCCAATCTCCTTCCCAGCCCTTCCCTGCCCCTCACATATCTCCATAGAGACACGAAGGTGCAGTAGTCCTGTGGTGCACTAGGCGCTACGGTGACTTAAAAAAAAAAAAAAAAAAAAATACAATTGTACCATGTAATAAATAAGTTACATTTTTCCTAGCTCTGATCACAAAAGACTTATTTCAATGTGTGTCTCGGTCTAGAATGATAATTACGAGGATTTAATACTCATCCCCCCCCCTTCCTATTCCGAAAACCATTACGTTGGAATATTTCTTTGCTTAGGAGAATCCGTACAAGCGCCGTATCTGCGAGGCGTTTTCGGACGATGGCAGCGGAAACTTAACGTTCGATGACTTTCTGGACATGTTCTCCGTGTTTCACGAGCAATGCCCCAGAGAAATTAAAATGTTGCACGCTTTCCGGATTTACGGTAAGGTCCACAACTCTCGATCAGTTATTATCAATTAGCAAATTCAATATTATTATTATTGATTTCATATATTTTTTAACATAACTTTAATCGAGAACCAAAGATGCAATATGTCCTCCATGTCACTAAAATCACACTAAAAATGAATTGTATGACAAAAGCCGAAAAATCAATGCCCTTGTAACTTCATCCAATTGCTGTATATTAGTTGAATTTAGTTGGACATTATTTTTTCGCCTTACTAGTTAGCACGACAGAGTGTATAGTATATGGCTTTTTATAATTGGTGGAACAAGAAGATCAAAAAATCATATTATCATGACAATCTATTAAAATATTTTAGTCTTTCTAATCAGCAAGTATCCCTTCTTATCACGATTCAGATTATGATTCGGATAACTTTATCGGTCGCGAAGATTTGGAAAAGGCCGTAACAGCGCTGACCAAAAGCCAACTAACGCCCGACGAAGTGGCTTTGGTCTGCGAAAAGGTAGCATCAACGTGAAAAATGTTGTATTTTTTGTTTCAAATGGCATTTTCATCACTAAAAATCTCGGTGCATTCTTCAAACTTCATATTTGTAAAAGTCAACGACTCATTTTTAATTGACAATTTTGAAAGGTTCTGGAGGAAGCAGACGTTGATGACGATGGAAAACTATCGAGTATGGAGTTCAACAATGTTATTGTTCGAGCTCCGGAATTTTTGAGGTATTTTAAACCAATTTAATATTGAAGCAAAAAATATCTGCTAGTTCGACCTAGCCAGAAACAACTTTTTGATTTTCGTTTGATATTTTTGTTCAATTCTTTGCAGCACTTTTCATATAAGGATTTAGACTTCCACTACTCACCCAAGCCCTCGTACGTCACCTTTAATTGTGGTTGGTCCACCTTCTTATGTAACCCCAAATTCTTTACTTTTATGGCTATGAGATTTTGTGACATGCCTTACGTACAAAAAATCAAATCAATTTATAAACAATTTATTGAAACTATACAACATTAACTTATGTACAGATTTGTGATTTAGCAAAACTTGAACCAAACGCATATTTGAATATTAATAGAATACAATTTCCCCCAAAACCAATAACGACATAGACAATTTTACTGAAATTCCTAATCCCGATGGTAATCCAATGTAAGATTTAAAATTTTAAAATGACAGCGCGCTGCTTAAGCATTTAGTCAATAGTTTGCAAATCCAACATATCATGTATCTGGAAACGCGAGCAAAGATTTTATGTTTATTCTTGAGTCTCTTGAGTATTATTTTAATTGGCTCACAACCTGTCGCCCCATATTTTACATCATACACGCGATACTTGTCTTATTGTTATTATTATGATGGCATGTTTTCCAAACTCGATGTTCTTCAAATTCAAATGCCACTCAGACCAACGGCCAAGAGTATATAACCATTACCTTACAAATATTGAACCTTAAAAATGCTGTAAAATGGAAATGTTGGCAGCAAAATATTGGCGAATTATCACATTGGCGTAACAAGTATTGGGCATACACCATAGGTGATGTAAGGAATGTAAAATCTGTCAAATGAATAAGAATATGTCTGGAGATTCAAATTAAAGTACATGAATACAATTTCCCTGGCCACCACAATAAAGCACGTAAAAGTGTGTCATCAGGAAAGTCGTTTGGAGATTTACTGATTGGTAGAGGATTCGAGCAGTTCTACGCTAGTTGGCAACTTGTTCTAGTGAGCGCTCTTGGTGGATTTTGCCAAACGTATATTGAATCAAATGTGGGCGTTGGGACTTTGAGATGAAAACTCCGGACAATATCTTCCATCCTTTAACAACAGTTTAGAGACATCAGGAAATTGTTTAAGGACAATTGATCATTTTTTTGCCAAATAATGGGAAAGGATATTTCATTTTTTTTAATATTCGTGAGCCAAATCGAGGGGCATAACCTTTTCCTGAGATATCAAACAATATTTTCTACTGAGTAAAAAATTAAATATCTACTTCCCTACCTGGCAACCATTTTAAAATTACAAGTGTTGGCCAAGTCAATGTTTTTTATTATTGTTTGACCAATTATGTTATTGTGTTTTCATTTGCATCAACACATGTATTTCGAATATGTTTATCGTGTATGCATTTAGTTATAAAGAAGGTTCTCTCGGGCACTGTTTTTACTTTTAAAATAATGCTTCAGAGTAGGTTTCGCCAGACTAACAAGGAGTGGCATTTTTCAGAAAATAAGCAATCCAGTGTGCCAACTACACACAAGATATTAATTGAACACTCACATATAGAGGAACTACTAACTAGGTTGGAAAAAGTTAATGTCGTCAATTAGGTCAACTAGAAAACCAACTCGAGTGAAATGTGTACAATGTGAAAATTCTAGGAATTTTACTAGTCTGCTATATTTTATCTGAAAAACATACGGACAAGATGAAACACTGCAGAGAACAGGCAAGCACTCTTCTATAAAACGTAGTTCATTTTTGTTGCTTTTGTTGTTTTAGAAAACAAAAATTCTTACTGAAGATTTGTGTTGGCAATAGTTCCTCGTAATCATAAAATTAAGTATGATTTAGCAAATAAAAAATAAGAAATTCTGCGAAAGAGAGAGTATGTGTACGTACATGTACGTATATTTCGCAATTAGGTGCTGTGAAACAAAAAAGCGCGCTGAAAATGCTTCTACTGGTAGTAGTAGTATATGATCGATCAGAGTACTGTAAATACATGTATTGTAAACCCTGCAGTGAGCAATGATCCAAACACTTCGAGTCTATATAGCATCTAAACAATCTCCCGAACACTTAAACTCAGCCACTAAAATATTTATGAACCCGATAAATCGTTCCAAAAATGTTGGAACTATATTATATTTACAAATGCTTCTCCCATTATTATAATGGAATCTCATCATCAAATGGTTTTGTAAGCGTAACGCAAGCTTTGTTAGGACAATAGTCGAACAACCGTTCGAGTTAATTGTGAACATACTGCATGTCCGCTCCAATCAGTGTTTTCCACAAGTGTCGCCAGATGGCGCTGGAATTGGCCGCTATTTTTCACCCGCTGGTTCCAGTAAAACATAAAATGCCTAGTTTTGTGTGGTTATTAAAACAGAGATTGGGTTTCGTGAATGATTTTTGTTTTGTTGTCAAAATGGAAAAAAACAAGAAAACATCCAACCTTCTGAGAGATCCCCTGTCTTTGTGGATCCTCCATTTATAATTTTAATTTTTCAATGGCCCTCAATGTACCCCCCAAAAAACCCAAACAGCTAAAAACATACTTATTTTCGAAACAGCGCACACGGAATGGCTTCGGAAAGAAATATTAGATTATTCGGAAATTTCGTGGATGGTTTCCAATTCAAATAGGCGGTTTCTTTCAATTTAACTTGACGGTGAAGGCGCACACAATTAGTCCAAATATATCGCCAACGGGCGCAATGCGGTCTTCCACTATTTTGTCGTTCTGCATTGAACATGACCACGTTGCTGGCCATGTCAATCAGAAGATGAATTGGATCGGAGAAAGAGGTTCAAGCTGGAGCACGAGTGGGGCAAATGTCTCAAGTTCGCTGGTGTTTTTTATTATCATTTTTTAACTTCTCTGAAATCTTCCTAGGGATTCCACACTTCGCAAATGAGCAGTCTATATCCGTCGATGAGTATTCACGTTCGATTTACAATACTACTCAAAGTGCACTACACCGTTCCGTGGGCCGCGTCGGCAATCCGAGTCGAACGTCGACACGCGCCTTTCCCCGCCGGGCAGGAAGTGCTCGGCGCCGACCTTGCTCGGGGTCACGTGTTCTCCCAATGCCGATAACCGTATTTTTCTCGGTGTTACAGCAATGGTTCGCTATTCCACGTAGCACTGTTATTTCGTATCGAATTATTGACGGCCATTGTCAGCTTATCCGAATATCATGATAGAAAATTGATGCAGGCGCCCAAAATGGCGGCTAGCACGAACATGGTTACCATGGTGATTATTGCCCAGCAAATGCAGTTCTTCTGACGTGTACGGACCTCGTCCATCTGCAACAGATAATTCAAGCCAAGTCTATTTATGGATTGTCATTTTGGACACCTACATCTTGATCAACGTCTCAATCAGATATGACAATACTTTGAATTGCAAATAGTACACGTTTTACAAGTAGTATATGAGCACCAAAATTTAATTGCGGACAATCTTTGTTGAAAATGTGTTTGAAAGTGCCAACAACGATGGACATTTGTCATGGACCTGGTAATACATGTACATTATGTAAGTGGTTGGGGAAAGACATCTGTCATTTGATCAGAGACATATTGTTTCACTGTGAAATTTTCACTTTTCATTGTCCTATACAATAAAATAGAGTTATGGCCAATTTATACGAGCAAAAATACTCTATATTCTGAACTAATCGAAAACAATTAACGGTTTCTTTACCAGTGAACTTCGTTCTGATTGGTGGCAACCAGCTTCTGTATTGGAGGGAAAACGATTATTATTTCCTAGAAAGAGAACCGTATAATTTAATATGTGATTTCAGTGGGAACGATAAGCGATAATTTTTTAATGCTGTGAAATCTACAGTAGTTACCTGGAATACTAATTGAATCTATCGACTCCGATAACGATATTTTTATTTTCACGCAACACCTCAATTCCGTTACCACCTGCTGTAGGTTGGTCAGTTCCCTGAAAATCATAAAAATTAATACATCAATCATATTCTAAGCATGTTTTACTCAAATTTTCAGAGAAATAGAAATACGTGGTAGTTAAATGGTGACCATCACGGTTTAACGAACAACGTAATCGCCAAAATGCCTTTTACCTAGGCCAAGCTTCAGACTTAAATATATATTTATTTATATTTTATTTTAGGAAATATGTAGGCATTTTGGGTGTACCTTTCCAACTGCATGGTCTCCTCTCTTTCCGTATACATTTTCTCCAGGAAGACGTCCAACGACAGGTTGTCAGCAGTGACCCGGGCGCAGGGCTCACCGTTACCCCATCCCGCGTTAATTAAACTGCAACTGTCTGTTATGATAGTCAAGAGAGGAGAAACCGAGTTTAACAATTTCCCATCATTTCTTTCATCTCAAAACACGCATACAAAAACGAAATTAGCACAAATGCCTCGTCAAGCTCGTCGCAAGCAAAAGCTCCCCCTGATGCTGTCCCGCAATGCACGCATCATCTTGAGCGTGCCTCGCGTTCGGGGTCAGGAAACTAACACGCTCGCACAAACCCACTGAAGTTAACGCTAACAATAAATGGAATGCTAAGGGTTTAGGTAAATTTTAGAATAAATTCTTGGGAAAAGGGTGTGAACATCTAAAAATAAAAATATACCCACTAAGCCGCAGTATTTTTTTTAACCAGAGAAACTTTTATATTGGTCAAGCTTGGTCACCTGAATAGAGGCAAAACGTCTGCTGCAGTGACAACGTCTTGGCCATCTCTTGTTGCAGGACGTCAACGCAGCACACAAAAATCGTCCACACTCGTTCCCACTCCGGCGACTGGCCCACTTCGTAATTACTGCGAATGAAACAAAAAATAGAATTTCATCAACGTATCAACTGACCCGCTTATTGTCAACTAGAAGAAGTTTCAACATGCATACAAAAATTGCGTCGCAAGTTGAGAAAGGTAATTAATGAGACATCCTGTACATGTATATTCGCATTTGTATTTTACCAGACGCCAATGCACTCATCTTCGTATTGTCTTGGATGTAACTTTCATCTCATGTGTGTAACGTACCTCGTGACCCAGGGCACCAGTTTGGTCTTGAGATCCTTAATGAGCATCTGCGCTTTCCGTCGGGTGCGTTTGAGGTCCTCCCGCAGTTGCTCGCAGTCGCCGACGCTTCCAATGCCCAACAGTAGACTGCGATAGGCGGTCACTTCGCGATTCAGTTCGCGAACGAGCTGAAACGTTAACACGCGGACAATTTGAATGCGGTTTTCCCCTCACACAGATTCCTAGATAATTAATTATTTAAAATGATTGAAATTATAACTTAATTAATTTCATTTGACTGTGAATCATTTTAGAGAATGCAGTTATTTGAATTAAGTATGGCATGTGTTCATTGAGCACACCTTTTGTGAATACAGAGCATGTTCAATGAGCACACTTTTAGCAAGTAGAGTAAGTACATGTTCGAGACTAGCACAAAAGCATGAATGATATGTTTCTGAAAATATAGTTACATTAGATCGATAAATAATTTGAACAACGCGACCAGAAATGTGAGCGGCATTAAAACCTATTTTGTATCGCTTGCTCTCATAAATTTAGGCTAACTTTACAAAATTGGTATAGACTGGTTTTTCAACCTAATGCTCGGTAAAATAAAACTGGCCGTACAATCGTTCTGCGAAAAAATACTGTAGTAAAATAAAACTGTAGGAAACCAGGTCTAGAAATTAGCCATTAAATGAACTGAAAAAAAAATGGAATTTAAAATTTAATCTCAGCAGTATTCTTTAGAAGAGGCTTCCCTCGTCTAAAAAGCTTCCCTCGTCTAGATCAAGATGTAATGACACCTCTATTTTTTAATGAAATTTCTCAGAAAAAAACGAAAACATACACTAGAAAGCTAATTTAATTGACTCCACGTAATCGCCATTTATATTGATACATTTTTTTTTAATTTTTCTTAAAATCCTCGAAAAAAATACCGCTGACGTTATTAGACCACTATCGCGAGATACTCACGAACCACGCGAATTAAAAACGACTTCTTGTCTCTGTGTACTTCAATCTCACCTTGAGGCACTCGTGACGACACACGAGGTCCTTCTGCTCCAAATCGTCTTGGCTGTTGCGTTGCGTGCATGACGTCAGCAGGCGACCGCCGCCTCCACCACTACTGCCGCCGCCACCTCCGCCTGCGCCACCGCCGCTGCCGCTTCCGCTGCTACTGCTGAGGTGCTGCTTGACGGCGCTACCGCCGCCGCTAGGCGGCGTGTCTGTGCTTCCGGCTGTGTTGTTCGAGAGCTCATCCTTGTTCATGCTGGGGAGTCAACAATCACTGTCGCTCGACGGGTTCTACAGGAGGGACACAAACAAAACGTAATCACCGTTTATTAGCGCTAAAATGCAATAACATCCTCCTGGGACCCTCTCCATTACATGCGTGTATTGATCACTTTGTAAAGCAGATTTTCCGCTATATGGACGAAAAGCATTAGGTGTATGGTTCTCTTTGTTTTGCAAGGCGGTGCCCCGGGCATTCGCTGAACTTTCGGTGGTTAGGTGACCAACATCGAGGTCAATTTGAAAGAAAAGTTCTGCTTTTCGAAATATACAAAATTTCCACAGAATCTCTTATTATGATAACATGCGCGTTTGTACAAGTGAATCTCATTCGTATTGTAAATATTCAAGAAATATAAAAATTGAAAACCGTGGGCCTAACTGATATGATCAAAACCTTTGGAGCTAAAAAAAAGCTAAAAAAATAGCAGTCAAATTGTCTTAATTTGTGATAACAAATTAATTTTGACTTAACTTGATCATAGGAAATTTTAATAATAAACTAACTCCATAATACACTGTATTACGCAATCCTACATGCATAATTTGATAATAGCACAACTGGCTAACTTGACATAATCATAACGCCTGTTGCGCCACAAAATAGAAAAACGCATAATGAAGGCGACAGTAATAAAAACACGTTCGAAAAAATTAAATATCTTATATTCGTCAAATTCTAAAAATAACTATCATAAATTTGATAGTTTAAAAGAGTGCAGAATAACAAACTTTAAAAGTACGACATTCATCTGTGTACTCTCAATTTCCTTCTAATAGTATCTACCTAATTGCTAGGTAAAACTATTGGCATCAATGCGATAACATTTTTTCCACTATTACCACTGTATGCACCCTAAGCCTATGGACAACTTGAATTTGCTGCCTATGTGCACAGTACGTACTTACTGTGTATTTTTAAAACAGCAGTCTTGGTCACTTTTCTTTGTAAAAAAATACTAATAATTGACGACGACTCCCGCACTTCAGCTGCTAAAACGAGTGAGACTTATTAAACTGTTTTCGCCCTAGCCGACCAGTTGCCATCAAATGAAATTGAAAATAAATCTAACGGGGTGTGACGTACACATTTCTGAGAATGGTTTCGAGCGCGCTTCCTGTGTGAGGGCTCGCCACATCCTGTTAGCTACGATTTTTTATTCCACGTTTGCTAGACAAATTTCGCAGTTCCGTTTGAAGTGTGATTCGTTATCAAATTACAGGTATATGTCATCGCTGCATTTGTGCGTGAGTTGGCCAGCATAGCGTAGTTTGTTGAACGCCCCCTTTGTCGAACCGCATCTAATCATCGAATGAAAGCGCGCCTTTATTAACACAATTCGCAGTAACCAAAAATGTGCCACAAAAATGAGACCTTCTTAGTTATATTATTATTATACTATACTAGGTTATATTATTTCGAATGTAATAATTGTGCGATTTGTGCGTAAAAGTCTACAAAATCTACTGTACATATTTTTTATTTCTAATTACGAAATCTACTATACATATTTTACAATCAGCTCTTTTTTTAGCTTATAATCCCACAGAAATATAAAATATTTCACACGGAAATTACTCTGATTTAAATACTATATCTACTGGTATTGGTATATTTCATGATATTTACGGTAGCTCCGTCTGAAAATTTTGCATGCTATATTTAGCTGCTTTTGAAAACTGTGCATGCTATTTAACATTTTTGTTCTGCAACTCTCCTTCGAGCATTCACTTGAATTACGATTAAAATATACGTTACCAAATCACAGTATAGATCAAGATGTTTTTTTTCAATAATATGGAAGAGGCTTCAAATTTAACTGTTTAGTCGTAGCATAGTGTTGAGGCATTTGGGAGGTATTTTGTGTGAATTTTATATTTAATTTATTAAACATTAAAAAAATACGAATTTTTATGCTAAATTTGTAGATGCGTTCAATTTATACGAGTAGGAAATGCTTAGTAGAAACTTTTAATAACTACACTGTGTGTATGTCAGATAATGATGTTAAATAACAAAATTTGCATCGTTCGTATTGGATTACAGAAAATAAATAATTGAGTCATATTGAGTTAAGACAACGGAACAACGCCAAGTGAATTGCAATGGTAGAAACCACTAGGTTTGGCCCGTAAAGCGAAAGACTGGATTTCTGCAACGCGCGTCTCCTAGCTAAACACATAAAAAACTCGAGCATTTTTTTTTCTTTGCATCACCTACATCAACAGAAATTCTGCGACACCAATGCCTGACAGATCGATAGCCAACAGCAAAAAAGCATGCCGTATACAAATTTCCTTCGACCAACATGGACTGCTACAAGTCAAGATGGAAGAGCCTAAATATAGCGTAGCGAAGGAATGATTGTACTCGCCCAAGACTGGGGACACATTTAATCTGCACGTATATGGTTATATTTGACGTCTTTATATTGTTGTCATCACATAGCAAGGACAACATAAATCTCATGTCGAGCATGACCATATGAGATGTCGCAAACGTCAAAGATATATTTCAAGAATAGAGATATTCTTCTTGACATTTGATGACGTTAGAAAACGTGTATGTTTTCGGAGAAATCATAATTTCTCCTAGCGCGATAGTCAGATGCAAAAATAAGATTTAAAACTCAATATGCCGCGGATTAATGACAGCCTAATATATATATATTTTTTTTAAATCACCGTAGCGCCTAGTGCACTACAGGATTACTGCACCCTCGTGTCTCTGTGAATAGGAGACACGAGGGTGCAGTAATCAGGATCCACCCCTAAGCTCTGGATTCCCTAATGTAAGCTCAGGGGTCACGCCAGTACCCCAGGCTAACGAATAAACGAAAGCCTTCGCCGGGAATCAAAACCGGGACCGTCGGTTTCGTAGGATGTCGCCATACCCACTGAGCCATCGGTACGTATAAATTGAATCCTTTCATTCGTTTATCTGACGCACATCCGATCGACGATAAATCCCCATTCCAAAAAACCCCGATACCCTCCACCCCATCCTCTACACATGACCCAAACAAAACCAACATTGGAAATTATCAATTTCATATAATCACCGCCACGGTTGACAGTACATATGTTTCACAGGCGCCACCCCGATCATTCAGCTGCCTTTTGGTGACGATTATATTAACTAAATAAATGGTAACTATGTTTTTTTACTTACTGGAAATGGAAAATAGTTACCATTTATTTATAAAATATAATCGTCACCAAAAGGCAGGTATTAAGTAAAGTAAAGATAACGATAAAGACGTTAAAGATTAACCTATCACAACCTTATTTCCTGCTTCCTAGCCTCGAGCCCAACAATTTGATGCATAACCACTATTCTAGGAACAGTATATCTTGGCCGTATGTAACTGCATCGTAGTTTCGTGTTTAAACTTCTTTTAACTGGTCAACATTTAGAGAGTAGATATTTGTTTGCGAAATCGATTAGTCACTGCTCTATTTTCAATTGCTCGGTACAGTTTTACATTTATTTTGAATTCTGCAGAGTATATTTACTTTCGTGTCAAAACAGGACTCACACGGTGTACCACGCACAGTTAGGGATTTGGAACGATCCATTACCTTCGGGTGAATTTATGCAACCAATTTCACTGATATCGCAAGAACAATCTCATTAGACGCCAAAAATTCTGGGTAGTTAACATGCGCTCTATTTACTTGAAAAATATATTACTTTTTATGAGTTTCGCAGGGGTGGAGTTGCTCCAACAATTTTTAACCGTAAAGCTGTTTATTTATATTCCTAATTCGCAACACAAAAAATTAAATCTTGGCTGCATTGTGTCTTAATTAAAAAAGTATTGTTTCGTATAACCACACTTGTTAGTTATACTGGCGCAGAACGTCGGATTACAGAATTTAGTTACCACAATCTTATTAATTTCTTACGTTTGAAGATATGAAGAAATAATGTTGAGACTGGGTTTGACGTGTAGAACAGTGATGTTATGGCTGCACGTCCTTTTGTGACTGGAATGAATCACGCATTGTGGACGGTCGATGAGTTTTATGTGTTAAAAAAGCTTTTAATTGACGAAGTGACACATTTAAAAGGTTTACACACACTTTATCTCGGCGAAATTTTCGAGAACGACTTGCGTCCTCGTCGTCATGGCCGCATCACTGTGCTACACGTCAAACCCCCAGTCTGAACATTATTTCTACATATCTTCAAACGTAAGAAATTAATAAGATTGTGGTAACTAAATTCTGAGTTTACGTGCGAAGCCAGTGCACCCTTGGTACTCCGTGCTAGCACAAATGGGGACCCTGTACATAACAGCGTATGAGCATGAAAATAGATTGCGACACGAGGATAACATGTGTTGGATGAGCCAATTAATACGCAAGGTAAACACCACTCGGCCGCGCTCGTGCTATGAAATTCATCTCTGCCGACAGCGGTGTAATCCCTGCGGCTTAGCGAGCCGCATGGGCGGCATGGCTCACAGTCACGTTAGCCAAGATGGCCGACTGACATATCGTACAGTGACCGAATATTGCGTCACGGGGATTTACTACTGTGCGTATCGTTTAGCGTAAATTAAATCGAGAAAGACAGTCGATTGTCACCCGCGACTGCAGCGCCGCTGCGGCCACACCGTACGATGAGGGGTTACCGGAACACCAGAGGATACTGAGATCGCCAATTTAATCCATTAAAACGGGCCTGACAAGATTGTAACGAATACTAGATTCAACCCGCTGCTGGGAAGCGTACTAACCGGTGGCTCAGTGAGCCTACGGTCCCGGGTTCGATTCCCGGCACCGGCTTTCGTTTATTCGTTAGCCTGTGGTACTGGCGTCACCCCTGAGCTTCCATTAGGGAGTCCAGAGCTTAGGGGTG
>JAUJYS010004057.1:0-12371 GCA_033995665.1 Melogona broelemanni | reverse complement strand
AATAAACGAAAGCCTGCGCCGGGAATCGAACCCGAGACCGTCGGCTTCGTAGCATGTCCCCATACCCACTGAGCCGTACGGGCCCACATACCCACATACCGCCCCGAATATTTTCAATCACAGGGATTCCCAACTTAAAAGCAAAGAAGCAAATTTCAATCACTGTGATTCCAACTCACAAGTTCTTAGAATCGCCATGGGCATGCATGGCTTATTGACGTAACGGGACGTTTACTTTCAGACGGACATTTTCACACAAGAGGCCTGCTTGAGAAATCGACACAGCAGCTTATTGCCAAATATATTTGACAAATATTTTTGCCCCGCGGGGCTTAGAACACTTCGCAATAACAATTCATAAGAGAAACGGGAACATGTTCCTTCTGTCACAGGAGGAACTGGGACTGACAGTGATTCCTTTCTTGAAGGGAACGAACCCACCCGGGGCTGCTCGCGGGTACAAATTGTAATTGTAACCTAACACCAATTCATCATCACATACTTCATCATCGAGACGTAATTACGTCTCGCTTTATTTATGCATTGGTTAGTTCCCACAATGCTTTTAAAAGCGAACGATACAAGTAAAGCTGACAAAAAAATAAAATAAACATCAGTCTATGACAAATGTTTGGTGAGAAGGACGCACGTGCTAACCAATTCGGACACGGCGTGCCGCCGCCGCTGCTACCACCACCACCACCGACAGCTCCAAAAGAGACGAAGAACGAGGCAATTCGAGCAAACAGCAGCACACACAGCGTGAGCAAGTTCACTGACTTCGCCGTTATTGATTAGTTGGGCATGGCCTTGATTAGGGGTTGGAGAAGACGACAGCAGCTCCATGGTGCGGTCGGATTCGCAGTTGGCTAGACTAGGCCAGGATCGGTCATCCTGTGGCATGAACAAAATAGATCATAGAGATGCAAGACTGGAATAGAGATTGGTGGCCTTGGCGCTTCACCATGTCCAGTGGACAAGGCCCGAATTGGTCAACGGAACAAGATGGATGAAAGAGGTAACACGACGTATTCATTAGCGCTTGAGCGGGCCATGCCATTTTTTAATTCAAGAAGCCCATTGTCTTAATAATCTGGTGCTTTCTTAATTGTTCGTATCGGTGGTATTTTAATTTAGATTATCCAAGAACCATTAATCGAAAAGTAAGAAGATTCTTTAAATTTTGACAGCCAAATTAATCAAATTAATTTATTGGAAGGGTAGGAAATTAATTTAAAGAAATTGTTAACTTTACTTCACAGAAGGATATTTTAAATTTTTGTAAAGACGTCTTTCATAACTTACTCAAAATAAAATAAAAAATTAATACTGTTCCACTTGTGATCAAGTTTGCGCTTTTCACACGTAATTTTGATATTGTGTCATGATTTTGCTCTTGTGTCGTTTCGCTGTACCGACTCGCCAATGACAACCCCGACTGCGGCGGGTCTGTTCGATTCGCGCGAGGCGGGGGTGGCGGGGTCTCCGCATTTGCCTGCAGCGGGAAACAAAAGCGCCTCCGCGTACCCAGTGTACAACATACAATACCCCGGCACGTATTACGTCCAAGTCTGGCTTCTCTCTGGTGGTGCCAAAGCGCGCCTGCTAGCGCCTGCACGCCAGATAGCACGTGAGAGCACTTTAAGCGGGGCGGCGGCAACGCGCTGGTTGCTGGTGGTCACCATGGCAACGGAAGCTGTCGCTCTCTCTGGACTGGCGCATCGCCTATCCGTCGAAACCACCCACGCAAGGGTGAGGGGGGGTGGATGAAGGCGGCAGCCAAAGTTGGCTCCAGTGCAGCGAGCGCATAAGGAGAACTGGCCACAAAAATTGTTGGAGATAGTCGCTTCGGTACGTTATTTTTTAAAAAGGAACTAGTTCCCGATACTCCATAAAGAAAGGAACAAGGACGATCTTCGTTCCGTCGATTTAAAAATAAACGAACAAAAACTGAGTTCGGTGCGGCAGTCATAATATTTTAACGGAAATAAAACCGCGAGACCCGTGCTTGTACGTTGTCAGGTAAACTCCAAAAATTCCTGCCTAGTTCATGGTCGTAAAAATCAGCGGATTGAGAAAGGAACGGCCACGCACATGATAGCTTGACTGCATCAAGAGTAACACCAGAATGTCACTCTAGGAGCTTCGAGATGCATATAATCGAATCGACCCAATTGGAAAGCACATGTCCATAACACAACAAGCCTTGGCTAGGCAAAATTATGGGAGTTCTAAATTAAGTAGAAGTGGCACAAATACAGTAGGACATATTTGCCCTTGACAAGTCATTGGGACTCCCACCATAGGCCCATCCGCTTGCGGGGGCCTGTAAATGATTTTCCAATCGCTGCGACAGTCTCAGAGATTTTTGTGGGCAGGCCTGGCGCAAGCAGCAACATTTTAGCGCCAATAAATAAGCCATCTACCGTGAATTATATGTGTGTTCGTCCACGAAAATTGCTCTAGGATGTAAGTTAGGGGACCCTTGGGCAGATCCGTTCCTCCCCAAGGGATGGATGCCATAAAGCTGGCGTGTAAATGAAGAACGGTTATATAAAGATTGGAATATGTATTTCATCATATTCGTATGGTGGAACAAATTCTCGTTATCCCATAGGCTCAAAATGCTCAGAAAGAAAATTGAAAATAATGCACAAAAACGGCAAATGCGAAAAGGCAAACAAGATTTGCTCCTACAGAGTAGATAATTTCTAAAATACTCTTATTACATATTTTATAAGCACCGAATGCATAGTGACTGGCATGAGATGCGACGGTCCCAGCCTCCCAGGTTAGATTCCAGGAGCGGAATCTCCTTTTCCGATCATAGGAATTGGTGAAAATATTTAGTGATATACAGATTCTCATTTTAACTGGGTTAAAAATATAATATTTAATAAATAAAAAATTGCACAATCGCATATATTTAACACCATTTGCCCTGAAGTATTATAATATACTCGTTGATTGTTTAAAAGCAACAACAATTAATGAACACTTACACAATCGAACGTGATTGCTCCAACAAAATTAATTCCAACAAAAATAAATATATTCAGATATTAACGACAATATTAGCATATATTTTAGCAAACATAAAACGATTTTTTTTTTTTTTCGAAATTGAAATTGAAGGTTTCAGGATTGTCTAATCGTAAGCTCTGCAATTTGACGCAAATAGTGGCTGTTTATTCGTTATTTATTGAGTCTAGCCAACTCACCGTCATGTTATCCCCTCGTTACGCCACGAGTCGACATAATTATTGTTAATGTACATGCATGTCTTTAATTATGTTTGATATTTTTGATGTCCAGTGGCATGCCTGTGATCAATTATATCTTTCCTTATTTTAAAATTAATTCCATGTAGCAAAAAATAAAGAACCTTCACCACTAATCTCATAGCTCACCACGAACCAGAATCCCTTTAAGGAATTACATTTGCTTTTTCCATTGACGTATTTACAAGCAAAACAAATTCATACTCTATTCAACCTTGGCCGTCTATCAGCAAAAGTAAATACAGAAGAAAAAATCCGACACAGTTTCCGAAACACGAGTATACGCAAAACAAATCGGTTAATCGCCCATTTGGTCCTCCGGTATAACGAACTGTGCGAACCTCGTTAGTTTTAATTGCCCAACGCTCCCCCCTCCCTCTTTCCATCGCACCAATTCGCGCCTGACTTAAATTTCGCGGTCGCGTAACGAATCCTAACTGGGTCGATCGAGCTGCCGATGCTAAAAATTCGTTCTACAAATCCAAATCTGTATATTAATAATAATAAAAAATTTGAGTGCAACAGTAGAAAATAACTACAGTGTAGTCGTACACAAGCGATATAGAAGCTAATTTTTATATTGTTGTTAAACATTGATACGGCCAATGAACTTTCAACCAATTGGTATAGTGCGGGGTGAATGTGTAATGTCACGCATCGAGTGTCATTCAGGATGGCTCAAGTAGCTTAGCAGGTCGGAACAGTCTTAATTAGCACGACGCTATTAAAATAAACCTGTACTGTACCCTCCTTCTCGAAGGGTCGATGCCTACTGTATAATACGACTGACATCTATGACATCAAAACAAACACTAGGATGAAGGCTTCAGATCTGAAAGCTTGCGATCTGCTTCTTATGTAACTGATTAAAAAGAAACAAGCAGACTTAATTGTTCGGATTTTTTAAATTAAATTTATCTAATCTGACAATTTTCCTTAAAAATAATAATAATTGAAGGAATTCGTTAATCTTAACGTTAACGTTACTCTTATGTGTACTCTGCAAGTTTATTTTGCAGATGTTAAAAATATTAAGATAAAATTTCACGCACAACGCATTATAAGTTCAAAAGCTGAATTTGACCCCCATAAACCTCAAACCACACATCCAATAGGATCATTACACATATCGCACTCGAAAGGTTACCAAAAATCGGCAATAGGCTTAAAATGCTATTGTGCCATATGGGCTCATGATAGCATAGGAAATAGAACACCGGAGAAAAGCTAGGAAGAAAAACCGCGATCCAATTATACTAAAAGGTGATGACCTTACTATACGCAAGAATGATGATTCCGAGAACTACTTTTTTTTTCTTCAAGAATTTTTTTTTTCTCTGACGACGCCTAAAAGAATTTCCAGTTCGCGTTTCAGTCGGGCGCGATTTGCCACGTTAACTGCAACGCAGCTGCCAACAGCCAAATCAAAATGACAAATATGAAATCATTGAAATGTACCTGCAAGCAGCCATGGATGGCCTATGGCAGGGGTTTAGCAATATGTTTGATGTTGCAAAATTGTTTCACTGTCGACATCTAGAAAAAGAACCTCGGTTCGAATTTATCAAAAGAAACTAAACCGTTCCTAACGTTTCTTCATAGGAAAAGGAACCAAGGCGTTCCTAACGTTTCTTCCTAGGAAAAGGAACCAAGGCGTTCCTAAGTTCCTCATAAAGAAACCAGTTCCTAGGAAAGGAACTTTCCCGTTCCGTTCTTACCAAACACTGAATAGAGACGAAAGTAATGAAAATTCTCGTTTGCAGACTGGATAGAGAGCACAACAATTTTGCTCTGAAAATGTGCTGGCTGCCCACAGCCCCCCCGGGCTGGTGTTATGGCGGACGCCCATTGTGAAGGTGGACAGAGTGCCCGGCGGCATCGTTCAAGTGGGGGGAAGGCATCCAAAAAGTCACTCTCAAAACGGAAGTGGAAAAAATCACATAACAGAGGGGCGGCAGAGCGTTTGCGACACACGCTCAACTGTGTAGAGGGGAATCAAATCCCTCTGCTCGTAATGTATCTTCAAATTCAACATTCCATATCCTCACATTTCAAAAACAACTCAGTCTTGGAAAGTGTTAGAGACATCGGGGGTGACGATAGCGTCAATTTCCTGGTGGCACGAGCCCTAACGCGCCCCGTCGTTCGACGGCCAATCACCGGATTGACACCCTCGTCTCCGCCACCCCCACCCTATAAGCTCTTCCGGTCACGCACCAGATGGCGCTGATGGCAAAACAAGATCAGTCTGCGAGAGCGTGTACGCGTGACCCACCGACGCGGTCGTCCCTCAGTAGATCGATCGGCAAAGAAGGAGACGCCGCCGCTATCAATAAATCTGGCGATTCATCTCCTGCCACCACGCTAAAAGTAAACGTCAGATGCGAAATTCAGCCTTTTGATCCGACTCCTGATCTGACAGGCCATAGCCAGCGGCGGCAACAAACGAGCACAACTATTAAAAATAATAATTCATCAAGTTCTTTCAATCATATGTATTTTTAAAATCTATCCGCTCTAGGGAAAAGAAAGGAGAGTGCGCAGTACCGCGATTTTTAAAAATGCAACACCAGGGCAATGAATAGGCAATAAAAGAGCGCGCGATTTAAGATTAAAAAAAAAAATAATAAACTTTGAAAAAACACATGTACACAAAATAGTTAAAAAAATTATACAAATTAAATTTATAATTTTGTTCAAAATTTTCCCTGACTTTTTCCATGGAAAAAAATCATTTCAATGACTTTCCTGACTTTCTAAAGTTTGTCCTGATTTGCCATCAGCGCCATCCAGGTCTTTCCAGGTCGAGCACAAAAACTGTTTTGATACGAAATCGGCCATGATGAGTCTGTGTAAGTGTGGGTGGTTGGCAAAGATGGGGTGGGGTGGGGAAAAAAGAAGGGACAGTTCGTTTTGAGGGCCACGCCGCAAGTTATTTCGACGAAACGGAGCGAAAATGGTTTTTTGTGATTGCTTGTTTCACACCCACACACATTATCGCATGCATGAGACCGAACCCTCAAGGTCCTGCCACAAATAGTACGCGCGACTGTCGCTGGCTAAGCGACGGATAACGCCGGAAGGAAAACGCTGTCGGGTTGAAAAAATCCGCGATGAGCTCACTTCAATGATCAAATTCGTATGTCGACTCAGGGGGCTGACTCAAGAAACAGCCTAGTTCAGCTTTAATTTCAATTTTGGATTATCAGGAAGATTCAATCGGACAAGGGTTATGATTAAAAATGATAAAAATGATTAAAATTTACATTTCAATCAGGCTTAGAAAGGCTCAGTTTTAGAAAGAAAAATTTCAAGATCAAGATTTGAAACAAGCGCGATTCATTTATTTAAAAGCGAATGTTTATGATCACTAAAAAAACAAAATGACGAGGTGCACATAAGGAAAATCGCCGAAGAAAATGAACGAGATTGCAATGGAATATTTAAAATGTTAAAAGCTCGTTAATTTGAAAGACTAAACGTGATTTTGAGTTTCATATATTGAGCTAAACTCTATCGAAACTATCATTTTTTTTCTTTTTTACAGGGGTACACTTCCTTTATTACCTTTTACCGTTGAATTACTTGACCAGACAATTAACGGTATATCCCGGTATAACTGAATCAGGCTAGGATACGCCGCCAAATTAAATTAGCAGATGTCCCGACCGTTATCCGACCATTTATGATCACAAACCGCCCCCGCCTTCATACTTACTCTGCAGCACCCCTTCCCAACCGCCACCCACCCCCAGAAACAGCGCCAACGTGGCGTCAGATTAGCGCCGCCTGGCGAGAAGAGACTTCCACATAACCTCATTCGTCATCTATCGATCGGCAAAGGCCACACGAGCGCCTGCGTCAGGCAAAATTCGGTCTGCACCGTGAGTCTTAAGTAGGCGAACCCCCCGGTGTAGTTCGTATTACACCACTTCGATGGTCCTCCAGTTAGGGGAGCGTTCACTCTTTTGGTGGTTGTCACCAGTAAGCCAGATGGCCGGATCGATTCGGACACACAACGCAGCCGCGGTGGACGGTGGAAGTACCTTGAAGTTGGTAATGGAAATAAGCCTTTTGGCGCATGAAGTGTATTCACGGTTCACAGACTTCACATAAGCCCGCCAGACTAACATCATTTAATGTTCCGTCCTCTCTCACCCATTCATTCGATTGCCGGTTACACGAATAAAATCCTTAATGCGGTTTGCCATCCGTTTTTTAAAGGGGATGGGTGTTTCGCCAGTGTTAAGAGACAGGCATCCTTCCAAACTATTTAATATGCAATAAAGTATTTAAAAATATCCATAAATGTATTGATATGATACGTAAAGTACACACACTCAGTTAAATCATTAACAATAACAGCGTAGAATCTATAAAAACTAATTATAATCTAGACTAATTCTTTTTCTGGAACAGCCAAGTACGTGTTCTCCGTCTCAAAACCTTCCAGGGAACAGCCTGGTAAGACCTCAAGGCGCCATACCTAAGTAGGGATCTTTAACGCGTACCTGACAACGTACATGCACGGATTATAGCCATACTTGGCGGGCGTACGAATTTTTCTCGGCCGAAAAATTCCGGACTGTCAGGAATTGAACCCGCGCCACGGACGCATTAACTCGACGAGCTAACCACCACAGTACCCTCGATTGTCGTCATCTTTAAAAATCAAAACGAAATCTGGATGTTAGAAGACCAAGTTCCACTTAGCCAATCGTTCAGTGAAAGGAAAAAAAAAACAATTTGCCAGAACTACTTGAAAAATGCCAAGGGAACTTATCCAGCAATATTTCCTAGAAACCAATTTGAAATCTGAATTTATTGTAGTAGCAAACGGTAGCAGATTATTGCATGAACGTCGAAGAACAGTCTTTCACCATTTCACTTCTCTGGAATTTCCAAACAAATTCATAACAATATCATAACAAGACAATCTCATTTTGGATTATTCCAGAATCGATATATTCACCATTTTGTTTTTAATGCGCCATCTCAGGCTTTTCTATACAAAAAATATTTGCCATTCAGATGCGAAACCAAAAATCCATTTGAGTGGCTAGCGATTCAAGCAGCGTGACCGAGAATATATTTTTTTTATACATATCCCTACCAAAATCGCGCTTTCGATACCATCAGTCCAATGATACAGGGTGCTCGAAAATTGTAGCACGAGTCTTTTCATCGAGGTAAACGAAAATGTGCACCCATGCCTGCATATTCAATCGGTATGTGGCAATAGAAAAGTAGATAGAGGCAATCGATATGTGGAAATCAATTATCGATCTCTCGATTACAAGAGTTGGTGGATATCTCAAAGTTCTTAGATGTTACATCTTAAGAACCTTAAACCTAAAAACTAGGAACCTTGGGATTTTTCACCACGTTTTGATGCGCAGGCACATGTTGACAAATGTTGAATAATTAAAGATTAAATAAACAGCATAACCTCCAGTCTTCTAGAATCTTACATATTGTACAATTTTTAAAGGAAAAAATACATGCAAATTAAGATGTTAATTTTTAGTGTTTTATACGAAATTAAGTTTTAAAAAACTGAACAACAAACAAAAATATCATATCATCAAAAATATCATAATTTCCTAAGTAGACATTACAAAATAAAATCATTGGTATCCATCTACAAATCGTGAAAAGAGTTGGATTTTCTATTTTGGTCACGTAAAATACACTTTCGCTTTTCTCAATGGAGAATACCCCAACCTGCTTGAGGATGACGTCATTGCGAGCCATTTTTTTACTGTTACAAAGCGGGAGGCGGTGTAGGAGGATAATTGTCAGCCATCCATCGCGATTAAGGCCATCAAACATGCACGAGACCACCACCACAACATCGGTCCTAGGCAATCTTGTTTTATCGCGTGCCCCCACGCAAAATCCAAAAAAAGCCAAACCGGCCAACGCCCCAAACCGCCCTTCAACACCTGTGGCATGTACTCGACGCGGTGTTGTGCTGGACAATCGAGGTTGATTGTGAAAGTGAAATCTCGTACTTTCTAGGACGAATGCAAAAACCAGATGTGGAAAGAAAGATGTCATGAACGATCTGTTTAGCCCAGTGGGTATTGCAACCTGTTGCGGTGCGGGCGATCCCTGGTTCGATTCTTGGCGCAGGCTCTCGTTTGGAACTGGGGAATTGGCGAAAACGCGCCCCTCACACGTTGCCTAAGCAACACGAGGGGTACAGAATCTAGTGCAGTGACTACAGTGAATTTCCCCATAAAAAATAAATGTGGCGCAGTGGTAATGTGCTAAAAACTAACTAGATATAAGCTAAATTACCAGGTGGGGCTTTTTAACTAGGTAATCTGCCTGAAAAACGGTTAAAAATTGTTTTAGAATCGTATCCATGATGCTGAAAATATTACCCAACAATGCCTTTTTTGTTTGCGGCTGGAGTTTTTCCTCACAGCCAACTGCACACTTTTTAAATGTGCAAATATTTTAGCGGGCTCGAACCCACAACAATTCAATTCGTAGGCAGAGGTGCTAACCACATGACCAAACGGGAAGTACAGATTCTGTAGATATCAGTTTATTACATCAGTTGTTTTAAGTGTACTTGGGGAGTGCTAAATTCAGCTCTTTCAACGAAAATAAAATTTCCTCCAAAATCACATTAACGAAGAACTAAAAAAATATGATTGCGTAATTTTATTAGAGTACTACATTATTTAAAACATTGAACGCTTATTGCCATTTTGCCAACAAGCGCCAGCATCAATTCCCCCGAACAAGGATTGTGCTCAGAAAACCGGCATACACACATACCAGACAAAAAACAATTTTCACGGTCCGGAAAACAGGATTTTTTTCTTACACCGAAGACGTCCTAAAAACGTAAATTATAAACGCGGCTGACGCAGAAACACTCTCGCGAGCTCTGCGCCTACGTATTTTTGGCACGACTCTCTTTTTAAGATCTTTCATCGAGCAACGAGATCCAGAGTCACACACTAAGAAAACCAAAAAAAAAACGTATTTGACGATTTTTCATTTTGCCCATTTTTTTAGTCTCTGGATAGTTGTATCTCTGGATAGCTGGATGGTTGCAAATGTTCTATTCAACAAATATATTATTTATCTGAATAACTCAATTTATTTGGAAGACCCATTTTCAATTACAAATTGAAATGGGTAAAGCAGCACCGGAGATTTCTACGACAGACCTCGAAGGATGGGGGATGGGGTTTCAAATGACCACCCAAGGATGAAGATGTCCTTATTATTTATTTTACCACCTCCACATGTATATTTATTGCTACAATACTACTGTATGTACTTCCAATCAAGGATTGATGTGATATTAGGTAGTGATCTTAAACATGCACGTGACAATGTACAGGCACGGGTCCAATGGCTTTAGTTCCATTCACAAGGAAGGCGTGCGTACGAATTTATCTCGCCCGAAAAAAATCTCAAGAGCTCTCTGTCGGGAATTGAACCCGCGAACACGGGCATGGTAGGCAAACACGCTAACCACTATGCCACACGGACGCACAATATGACGAGACCACCCTGATTCGGATGTATTTTATTGCGACGCAAAACACATGTCATGGCTCTGGCGTTATTTTTTAAAAATAGACGTGTCGTGTGTCACCACAGAAAACACGGTCGATAGCCCTACCAACAAAACACAATGCGCGATTGTGTCTTTCCACCAGCACCGCCGCAAGACGGCGCTGTAGTGTTAACAGACCGTGCCAATGACACCGCAGCGACGACACATCGCCGTTTCTTTTCACAAATAAATAATAAATCCCCGACAGAAGCTCTCTCCACGTGCGCATATGACACAGCGACGAGGCAGACACCAAAAGTACCCGACAATCGAGAAACCCTTCGCAACCGAGGGTTAAACCCACCATCTTTTTTAGATTTAGATATATATGGATGGGGAAATTGCCGCGCCGTAGCATTATGGCAATATGCGGGAATATATGGGATTGTACTCTTTGTTAAGGAGTTGTGTTTCAAATTGTTATCATAGTTTGTGAAAAATTTCGCACTTAACATACACTTATTCTACCAAATATCATGAAACATGAGCAGCCAAGAATTCGTCGAAAAATATCAGGCATCGTTCTATTCGGTCAATTACTCTACATGTATATCGGTCTATACCCGACTGCTGAATGAAGGATGACGGTTTTTTTTTCTTATCTAAAACAATGAACGGATGGACAAAAAGTACATAAAAAGCTGATCGAAGCTACGAAGCCAAGAGCGTGGCAACCCGATTTCTGTAACTGGAGTATCGCGTTACACGGTTGGATTCACTCTGTATCGATTTTTTTTCTATAAAAACCCCCAACAAGACCATACAGTGTACGACATGGTTAACTCGTTTCCGCATAACGTTAGGCCTAGTGTGGTATGCGCTGTAGCGAGGTGCCATTACATTGGCGGCAACGCCTGCAAAAAGCGGATAATGTTCCGGAGTGAGAGAGTTCAACTCGACGAACCACGCCGAAGCAACAAAAGATATTCCACCTAAGACCCCTGAGCAGCTCCGCTGAAAACTATAACATTACAACTTTATTTTTTCAATTTTTTAAATCAATGATTCTTGTGCCAGTCTCATCAGATGGTCGCGAGTTCGAATCAGAATTTATCGATTTTTCTTCTTTTTCTAGACAGTTTTCAGAATAATATGACAACATACGGATATACTGTATGTAATGGAAGCGCTGGTAGGTATTAGGCAAAAAATGAGCAATGCGTTTTTTAATATATTTTAAAATATAGGCAATTTTTTTAATACAATAATTTTTTGTGACAACGATTGTCAGAAAAATTCTGTGCCCATCTAAACGCTGGAACATTTATGAAGGGGCGCATTTTCACCAGTAACCCCGGTGATCGAATAAACGAGAGCCCGAGCCGGGAATTGCTCTACCGCCTGGGCTCTGTCGACCGCACAATTTAAAAAAAAAAACATGTTAAGAAACATCATATAACTGCTGGCTCCGTGGTTCAGTGGCTATGATCATAGACTACTAAGCGGGTGGTCCCGGGTTCGATTCCCGGTGCAGGCTTTCGTTTATTCGATTCTGTGGTACTGGA
>JAUJYS010004056.1:0-12371 GCA_033995665.1 Melogona broelemanni | reverse complement strand
ACATTCCAGTACCACAGAATCGAATAAACGAAAGCCTGCGCCGGGAATCGAACCCGGGACCACCCGATTAGTAGACTGTGACCATATCCACTGAGCCACGGAGGCCGCACAATTTTAAATCGTTAGGTTCTGTTAATGCGTGCAGAAGCGATGTGTAAGGTAATTAGTTTCTTATGAGTCAATTGTATGGTGTATGCAATTGTTTTGAAAGTATAGCAAAGTACATTAATCCATGCAGTTCCATTTAATTCGACACTATTCTTCTATGCAAAATATCCAGACGCTATAAAGACTAGACAGTTTCTCAATGTAAGCATTGAATGTGCAAATAGACTATGCATACATATTTTCGTGTTTTTTTTTTCTCAATTAGCTTTGGCAATCGGCCCTCTGTCTTGTGTTCTGCATATTACAAGTGTTTTCAAAACTGGGTGAAGATTTGATTTAACATTCCTATAAAAAAAACGGTGAAAGAAGCACTCTGAATTAATTTCGTTCCAATGTTTGTTTTGGTTTTCACTTATCCCCATATTGAAGGAGCCTACGTTTTATTTACCATTAAGAATATTTTATTCGCAATTTATTGCCCGTGCAAATATTTGTACAGAATTCTCCACTACTACTCTTATGTCGGTCACACATATAATGATCGACTTAAGCAAATAGACAAATGTTGCAAGCCAAAACTATGGGTAGATGCAGCTCTATTTTTTACAGCTTGTTAGGAATTTTACAAATTGTTATAACTAAATGTGTGCGACGATTCCGGGTTCGATTCCCGAATCGAGCTTTCATTATTAGATTCCGAGGCAGTGGTGAAAATGTTTTGCTTTTTTCCCTTTTTTATCTTTAGAGGCGTTTGGAGGGGTACAGAATTTCCTGTTGTGATACGGAAGTAATGCGATACATCAGTAAGACAATCAACGTTTGTCAATAAAAAATATGGTAGTTTCCTTTTTAACATTTCCCTATCAAATATGACACATTTTTCATGAACTTAATATTTTTTTAACCATCTTTATCCCACCTCTACCAGTAAAAACGGAAAAAGATAGCGCTGAAAAATATTGCGTAGCAAAGGATATCCTGTAACCATTACAACGACTTTCGAAAATGTAGAAATTATATTCTCCGTAATGTTCAGCATCGTATGTAATGTTCTGTGAACTGCACGAATTTTCTTGAGGAAAATACCCAGCAACAAAATGTGCATTCCTGCGTATGCATACTACGTACACAAAAAAAAAGCAAAACAAGTATTTTCGCTGTTGGCATGCGCACATGCTAAGCTGGCCGAGGCAACGTATAATTTCCTTCCTCCTGAACCGGAACGCAATTTTTCGCTTTTGTCGGTGCCTATTATGTGCGTGTCTGTTGCTTTGACGTTTAGGTGTGTGTATGTGTGTGTAATTCGACAATTGGCTCTCTTTCTATACACAGGGATTGCGTGTGACTGTGTGAGTGGGTCTGGATGGCATGACGTGAATGGGATAGAGCCCATAAAAAATGCAAAACCGCCTCCCGGTTAAGTGCGCGCGGGCTAACATTAAAGCAAGTGGTCCCTGAACCTTCGTTTTTATCGTCATGCGGGTTTGTAGCGAATAGTAGTTTAGAATTATGGCCGATCGCCTCAAATGTCTCGAATAACTGAACATTCGAAATAATAGGTTTTAACCAATCTTAAAAAGGAAATTGACACTGTACAGAGTGCATTTCTATCTTCAAAAAATACTTTATCCAAAAGTTACATATACAACGGAGTGCTTTCAAGAAATCCATGAGCAGTTTCTTGTGGTATAAATAAGAAAATAGGTTCTAGGAGAAAATGTTCTTGGTATATTTTTTTAGAATTTTTGTTACTTTTCATTGGTTTCATTTTCTTTCAAAACTGGTTTTGAAAATTACGAGGCTTTTGCGTGCGTAAGGCAAAAACTGATTAAATATTTTGGCTTATAAAAATATTGGAACTGTATTTGTTTTTTTTTAAATCAAATTTGATGTTCTAACGGATAATTGTATGTCAACCATTGTGTGATTTGTATACGCGCGTGTAATGTACACTAACTAAAGAAATTACCAAAGAAAACCCGAAAGTATGCAGGAATAAAACAGGCAATACTCGTGTGCCGTGTGTAATTGCCTGCGCACGGGGCAGCAGCTAACTGGGAAAACAACAGAAAGTTGTGATACTGTCGCAACCAAAATTGTAGGAAAACGATTAACCCAGTGTGCTACGTGCGCTCGGGGATCGATAATACGTATTTTCGTTTCGAATAAATCTTATTGCATTAAACTTGTTTTGAATAGCATTTCATTATGTCGTTCACGTTGATTTCCTTTACTTCAATGGATCTAAACTGTCGTTGTTATTATTATATACAGTTTTGTTTGTCCAGTCATTTTCAATGCTTATGGTTCCAGTATCGAGATCAGTCTAACGTGATTTCCCCATTATGGTTACCTCGGGTAAAATCACCGCGGGCTATCACTTAGCTCACACAATCGCCATTTCGTATCGTATTAGATCGAATATTGAAGGTCATCTTGCGTCTTGCGTTGAAGCAATATCTCCAAATGGTCAAACTTAGTTTTAAAGCTGCTATGCGAAAAATGACCATTCGGTGGCCTTGTCAAGTTGTTCACCATTGTCTCGAAACCACAGGAATCTGAGTTTGCTTTACCAGCTTTGTAATAGGCTCATCCTACGAGCACGTGGTATGAGCCGAATTCTCCCCCATCTTCCCACGAGCCCTTAGTGTTTTTTTTTTGTATGTGTGCGCATTCTGCGTGTCGATGGAAGCTAGCGTGAAAATAGCTCACTCTGCGCTTATGTATGAGAGTATAAGGCGAGGTGGAAGGGCGAATTTATTGCTCAAATTTGCATATGCCGCGTTACAAGAGCAATTGTGGCATGATTGATGGTAATTAATATCCAATATCCCTGACGCTGCAAAAATATCTTAATGGAATACTTATACTTGCTGAACCGTGATAACAGAAAAAAACGCTTGATCTAATTTTTAAAGACAAATTTGGTAATCAAATCTGTGTTTTTTTCCCTTCAATGCACAATCGAATGGACATGTGTTATTACTCATATGTTAAATGTATGAATTACTCGGGCATTAAGTACATTGATAAATGAATTTCTTTTATTTATTGCTATCGATAAAGATTATCATTGTCATAGGATTTCCGTAGGATAACAAAAGTAATGATTGTCGTTTCTAATTTATTTCTAATATATCGACTGTGGTCGCACGAATTCGCTTTACTTATCATTGGGGAATGCTTTTGATTTGGGAATGATAGTTGCTTTTTTATTTCAAATTGCAATTTTTTCCTTGCAACGCAGTTTGCCCCTCACCTCGCCTACAATGAAATGATATGTTATGATTGTTGATGAAATGAAATGATATAGGTGTTTAATTAGGCAACTACAGTACATTGTTTTTGTCGTTTAAACTTATACATAAATGACATTTTAATTATAACCTTAGCTTTTTATTTTCAAGTTAATTGATCAACGGTAATAGTGCATATGATGAAATATTTTAAAACTTAAATTTTTCTAATTGACCGCTTAATGATCGTTATTTTTTATAACAAATCAATAAATACTAAATGTTTAAGCAATTGCAGTTGCGATTCGATTAATTTATACTGTTATGCTTTTGAAAAATAAACAACACATGTTTATTTATGACTGTCTATCATTTAGGTTTTAAAATTAGATGAAAAGAAAATGGCATTGCCAACAATTTTTTTACATGAGACAATTTTAGATTTATTTGAACTTACTTTGGAAGCCGATGACCACCAGCAAGACAATAAGAAAATTCCGGCTGCCGCTCATTTTCGATCCCCCGTCAATCGCGATCACGTAATTGTTATTGACTGTGACGATGAACGGGCGGACGCAAGGAGAAGACGACCTCCTAATCGCCACCACCTCGTCAGATCGAGCACGCGAGCGACTGTCTACGGTACGCTACCCTCGTTTTTCCGATCTCTGCCGCCGACTCCCAACTCCGCCGCCGCTGCTATTCACGCACTCACGCCGGTCGACTCACACGGCAGCGCCGCCGAAGAAGATGGCCCAAACGGACACGGCCAATTAATTGCGCTTTTTTATGGCACCGAGATTTCGTCGCCCGACTCGCATTAACGGCTGTCGATCCGCCGATCGTCGTTTTCATCGCCGGCTATATAATATCGATGGATGATGGTGGTGCTACGCGCGTGAACACGAGAGAAGAGGGCTCGCCGCGTGGGCCACGCGATTCATGCCACCACTATCACCACCGTCCCTATGTATACGGATGAGACCAACCATGCGTTTAGTGCCGATTTCATGGTCCACCGAAGTGTTTGTATACACACGCGAAGAGACACGGTGCGGCCAACCACCCCTACACACGGCGCATTAAATGTCAATAATAATAATGATTATTGGCTTTTATGCGTTGGTGTGTAAGGAAAGGCGGGGTGGAAGTGAAAGATGAGAAGATTCCCGATATGCCGACAGCTCTCTGCGGCAAACGTTGACTGTTTTTCCGTTTTGATAAAGAAACAAAAATGCACCGTTTCTATAGAACACTAGTCGTGGTCTGAAGACAGACGGGGATGGTTAATGGAACGAAATGGGTCGGTTTATACCACGTGACAAGTGTCGTTGAAATTTCATTGTCTGGTGGTATGACGCCTGTTGACGGTGTTGCTTGATGGTCGTTGGTGGTTCGCGTTCACGTCAGGGTTTGATGTGGATCCGTTGACGAGGACATCCGGTGCGCCGACGACGATCTTTTAAACCGCTACAAATTGTTTTTCTTACGGAGCGCCTGTTTAGGCGGACCGGGGTTTTACCGATCTCATTATCTCTCTCTTCCTGTCTCGCTTCGAGAGAAAGAGCGCACGCGGATTTCTTTAGTGGATCTCTGCGCCGCGCGCATACCGCTCTATGGAAACGATACTGGAGTGGGGAGCAGTGATGGGGAGATGAGAATCGTTGTCAAAGATGATCTGGAAGGTGCTGGGCGTTCTTTAACATCGGAGTTACGCTCCCGGCGATAGCTTTGCGGGAAGCGGAAAAAACGAATTGAAATAAGTGTCTTCTATGTTATGCCTATATATTTTGTATGAATCTTGTTCAACAGGAGAATTTTGTTATTGTCTTGGACTTGTTTACTGAAATGATTGTTTACACTGTATAATGTAGCTTTCAGTTAATAGAACCGATCTCCTTGGTTGTTCTTTTTAGAGGGCCGAATCTGTTGGCAAAATTAACTATTCAGAAATGTCCCAAATCTCCCTAGTTCAGAAAAATCACCGATGAACCAATAACGTTTTTGGAGAATTGGTATTTTTTTCCCCGCGTTTGAAATTGTTTAGAATCAGTTTCACACTGCTGTTTCGCTTCGTTTTTTTTTATATATTCACACTGCTGATATTTCACGAAAGGGAAGTATATGGCGTTGTCGACGAGAAACCGCGCGAACGAAAACTACGCGATAACGGAAAAGTTTGGTGCCGCTGAATCTGCTACCACCAGCGGCTCTCGTTTCCGACGTTCGATGCCCGCGTTGTTGTTGTGCCGCCCGTTATCTCGACGAAGATATGTCGCCTCGCATCACCACGTGGTTTAGTCTCCCGTCCACTTTGGAGTCCCGTTCACCAATTGGAATCGATGTCGCTGGATTTTGGATGAACTATAGCGACACACGTCGTTGGTAACTCTGGCGGCGTTCGTGTTCGCCGAGCGGGCGCAATTCACGGTTGGTTTTTCCAAAATCCTTTTGACACGGGCGACGCGCGCGCGCACTAACGGGTTTTCTTTGGCTGCGCACGTTTTCTGGTCGCGTGTTCGCTCGCGCAGCGCGGAAGCAAACTGTGCGAAGTAACCGCTGCGTTCCACGCAGATGCACGGTGGAGCTTTACATTACTACTAGCTCGGCGGATGCAAAGATCTGGCGGCGCTTGTCTGCGGCGCTAGCTTCTGCGCGAGCGTGTGTGTACTGCACGAGCGCGTGCTACACAACCAATTGTCGGCTATTTCTACGTTCACCTTAGCCTTGCTAGAACGCGCTGGTTGCGCGTGCGTGAGTCGGCCGGAGACTCGTGGCGCCACCTTTTGCGTTTTGCAGCGACGCGCTAGTACTGACCTAGCTAAATAAAAGGATGTGTACCGAAGACGAGGGTTATTTTTTAGACTAGCATAATGATTACCAGCTTCTTAATTTGTTCCTGCCTCTTTTACAAGTGTTGTATACAATTATTTTTTTGAATTACGATTAGTTCTCATGAAAAATTTTTATGCTATTTTCGGTTGCAAAACGTTAAAAAAATGTCAACATATTAAAATATGAATTATAATATAATGTTCAGTATTATCTTTATCGGGCATTCAGATTGGACTGCGTAAAATACTAATTTAGTTTAGTATTCTAAAACAATGTTTTGACGCGTTTCTCGGCTTCACCGGGGTAAAACACTGTAAATTTGTTTACATTACGTATTGAAGTTGTACTTTGACTTGTCATTCGTGGTAGCATGATGTGCAACTTTGTGTTTAAAATTACAGATACGCATTTATTACATTACTAATTTATTTTCAGAATATTTAAATTAAAAATTGCTGCTTTGCTAATTGTTATTTGCTTGTTGTGTAACTCACATATAAAGTGAATGAATGTTTGGGATGTTTGAATATAATGTTTAGATATGAAGCTTAAAAATTTATATATAAACTGATGGGTAGTAGCGATCGATTAAGAACCAACTAAATGTGCATAGCAACCAGATTTTCTCACATGTAAACCAAACTTGTTATCGAGGCTGGGAACGCATCAATGAAAGCATCATTGACGTTGCTAAGCAGTTAACAAGGTTATTTTGGACAATGCCATATTCCGCATTTAAGATGCCTTCAGACGTAACTTTCAACCACGCCATCTATAGACGACGGAAATAGTCGTTAAATCGCCTAAGCGAAAATATAGGCCCAGGTGACAACCTCCAATTCGATCCATCTTTACACGACGCATAGTAGTGCATGGCCCCTAGAAAACGTGAATATATTCACATCACCCTTTCCACATATATCGGATGAATCGACAACTGTACGCTGTGTGTTGTATCCAGTGCATCTGGTATCCAGCGATCTCGTGCATTTATTTTTTCAGCGTACTCGGTGTTGCAACTGTGGTTCGCTGTCGTTGGACTCACATTTGAGCAATTTTTTTTCTTCGTTCTCCCTCTCTTATTCTTTTTGCTCGGCGCTGTTTTATTGCTCTGGCAATGGCCACCCCGTTCTTTTACTTTTTTCTTAGCCGGCGTTTGCCGCTCGGCTCCCTCGGTTCCCTCTGTTGGTGGCGCGAGGCTCCGTTGTGTCGTCGTCTATTGGCAATTCGAAATGCTCCAGGGCGATCTTGCTCTTTATGGATATTGGGTCGATACGATTATTATGTTCTTGTTGACGGTTTTCGCTCGCTCTCTCGCTCGTTCGCTCCATCTTCCTATCTCTTCTCTATCTTTCCCGCGCTCTTGCTTTTTCTCGTTCGATTTTATACAGTACCTGGCGAACAGGGTTGTTGCGTCGAAAATGTGCGGCAGGGGGAACTACGCAGTCGTCGAAGACGAAAAATAAAAAATATATATATATATAAAAAAATGACGAAAAAAAGATTCCATCAAGTTTGTTTGCTTATGACGGGAAAAAAAACTTGCTATCGCAGAGTATACACGTACTGTGTACTTTCGCTGGTGAAAAAAAAAATAATACAAGTATGGATCAATTTCAACAAGTCATTGTGTGGGTTTCTCTTGACGAAGAATGCGGATTTTCGAGGCTGCTCTCGCGGAAATTCTATATATGCATTTATACTTTGTGTATATATACTTTTGAGTTAAGTTCGATTATGTTATCAAGTGCATGGAAAATTCGATATGCGGGCTAAGAGCTCGAAGTTAGGTTTTTTTTTTGCCCCCCAATTTCTTAGATAAAAACATTCTCAAAGACAGATGGAAAGGTTATTGATCCTGAATTATTTTTAGTGCGCTTCTTAGCAAATAGCTTCTGGGGACAAGATATTGGTATCTTTTTGTGGCGTTCCAGAAAGTCAATTGCCTTGAAGCAGATGGGTAAAACTGGGGATAAATGATAAAAGAAATATGCATGCAAATGGTGATACCAAAATACAATATTGTTATCTTTTTGTGGCGCTCACAAAGTGTTCAAAGAACATGAGCTCCTAGAAAAGAACTCCTAGTGTTGATGTGGGATTTGGTTAACAGAGCACCATAAGTGATAATTACAATTTGCAGTGAACTTATAATTATTTCCGCGCTATTTAGGTAAATAAAGTAGGGCCTATTGAATAATTATGTAACGAACAGGGAACACATGTTAAGAAAAATGTGATTTTCTAAATTTGATTTGTTCAGAACATGCAACAAAATATGCCGAAATCGAAAACTTACATAGATAGTTTTACGGTATTTTTTTTAACAAAGTGTTCAATTATCTGCATGTACTTTTTTGCATGCATGCACAAGTATGTAAAATGCATATGCATGATAACGCGTTTATTTGTGTAAATTGTCTTGGTGCTTTTAGTTTGGAATCTTTGTCCAAGCTATGATTTGGCCATATGTTGTACGGAGCAATTGTACTTGCAGAAATGCACGCTGTGAAGTCTAATAGCATAACCGTTGGATATATATTTTTTTACGTTGGCAATCTTTTAGCAACAGGTGGTTGGGTATACCTGCACATGGTCATGTCAGAAACCATAAATCAACTGACTATAGTCACTCGGAGGAAGTCTATTGTGCGCTATTGCTATCTCAAATGCATTGAATGTTTTCTTGAGGACCACATCTGGATTTTGCAGATTTCTTCATCATTTTCTCATTAGCATACCTATTTTGAAAGGCGCTACACAAAGTCCAACTCTTCATTGATTCTAGCATCACTGCATGCAAACCGCCTTGTGTATTTCTTATTTGGAAATATCACTACTTCCAGATGGTTTCTGGTTTTGGCACTAATCACATGTAGGGACCTAATTTACGTTTTATTACGTATCCACCACTCTGAAAAAAAAAATAACGAAATTAACTGGAAGATTAAAAAGTCTGGAAAAGTAGACTGAACAAAAATTACAAATTACAATCACTGAGTACTCGCAAGCAATTCCGAAGTTTCCTATGGCGGAGTCAAATAACCAATTTGTGAAGCTAATCTATTTTTTTAATATTCCCTCCCCCTGTCAAATCAAGGAATATCCTCTAATCGCATTTCTGAGATTGGGGCATATCTTCCAAAAGGTGATCCATGTTACTCTGAGAACTTTCACTCAAGCCGGGATTCGAACCAAGACCTCTGATTCTGTGCCAAATCCGTGACATGATCATGAATAATCATCTAACCAACTGCACTTTCGGTCTCGTCAATGGGCGGCGATCGTTAAACAATTGATTCGACCCACGTGAATCTTTATCAAGAATTGAATTTCAAACAAAAATATCCTGAATATATTGCTGAAGGTACTTGCTCTGGCTACAATGTTTCATCAGTTAGTATCCAATAGTGCATTAGTCGTAGTGGAGGAGAGTTCCATCACCTGATCGATATGGAAGATCTTATCTTAGGGTTACAACCAGAGGGCGCCAGTAGTCTTTCTGGATAACATGGTAATGTTTCGTTTGTAAACTGCTAGTCAAATCCGCCGTTTAGCCATATGGTGGATATTCCGGCTTGTCGGAGATGCATTAAAGAAATGGCAATTCGGTGCACGTTTCCCATTTTTCTTCTCTCCCATCGTCGAACCCTTTTTTTGTTGATGCTGCTACAACTGTTGGCAATCACTGCTAGCACGTGTACGGCATGAAAGGTGAGTTTCTTTTATTTGTTGGAGAAATATATTCGGAGTACTCTGTACCGTACAGATATATACAATATAGATAGAGGCTGTAGTTATAGAACTCTTAAACGCTTTGGTTTAGCTTTTTCTGGGTTTCTTCAGGTATCTTGAATTATAACGCTCTTGAGAGGTTATCTACTGACCAAAACATCATTAAATGTGATGTTTTATTTGCTTCTTTCGGCCGACTAATAGTTTCTCGGTGGGCATTCTTACTTATAAATGTCGCAGAAATCGACTAACGTTTTTTTGTATGCGATGTACTGTGATGAATGAGTTCCACAGGTCATTGATTATCCAAACGATAAAGTATTTTTGCTATTTTTTTCTTAAGAAAGGCTACAATGTTTCATCAGTTAGTATCCAATAGTGCATTAGTCGTAGTGGAGGAGATAGAGCGACCAGCTGCCGTGCGGCGATGCAGGGTTCAATACCCGACTGGGGCTCTCGTTTATCGATCCCTGGATACTGATGAAAATGTTCCCTTCCACAATTGATCAAACGATTTGAGGGGTGCAGAATTTCCTGTGGCGATATTCACTTTAGTGTTATCTTTGGTTTGAAAATGCTTATGTACTAGTCTATTTAGATCGGTGTATTCTATTAAGTTCAGCATGTATTTGATCTCGAAGTAGCTTTTTTTGGCTTGTAAAGTCTGGAGGCTCAGCTTCAAGCATTTCGACGTTTGGGGATTCGAAAGGTGAAATTCGGTCTGACCGTTACTTAAATCGCGCAGCGAGCGCGCGACTATTGGTGCGCGACTGCAGTTAGAGTTCCCCCCCTCCGAAAAGTTTCCGTCGTCGCTGCTCCAAGTACGGAGACGCAACAAATTGGATCTATATTTCACGTATCGTTTTTCTTTTTCGCCCGTTTTGGCTTTTATCCCTATTTGTTCGAGAGGCGGACCTCGTCTCCGTCTGGAGAATACCTATCTAATTTTATCATTAAAATATAATGGCTAATTAATGGCGGGGCTTGCGCGTCTTTCGCGTCGGCAGTACAATGGGCTGCATCAAGGATACCTCGTTCTGGTAAATCCCCGATTTTTTCTTCAGTCAGGTACAGAATAAAGGCAAATTCACCGTGGTCGTTTCGACGTTATATAGCTCGATACAAATCGATCAGGCCTATTGAATAACGTAACCAAGAAAAACAGTTTTGAGTTATTAAATTGTCGTCTGATTGTTCTCAAGTTCTACTACTGAAATTGGGGCTACATATGGGAAATAATATTTTTAGTTTTTTATCCTATTTACCGGTCTTTGCTATTCTATGACTTCATTAAAAAAATAAATAAAAGTTACTGTTAGTTATTTCATAGAGATGTTGTGATTTATGTAAATGGTCCACCTTAGTTCCAGTAAACAAATGAGTTTACTTTGAAAGGAAGATTTTCGTCACAGTCGAGTAAGGAATCTTTAAATCGTTATAATTCAGACCTATAATACGTCATCCAAAACGTAGAATAAGAACTAGCAGATTAGTTGTAAATGTTGTAAATATTAGTGCAGATTCAGTTGTAAATGTTGGGGTCATGGGTTAATGATTCTAATGGCGTGTACACGGCGAAATAAATTATGCAACTGTTTATATAAAAATATTATGATATATACGTTTATTGTTCAATGTATTAAATTATTGAAAAGGTATTTTCAATTTCAATTTAAATATATATTTATAAATGTTGTCATAATATTATTAAAATGATCAACTCTACTAATGAACATGGGTAAATCTAAGAAACATTTGCAGATAGGGGCAACTTCTCCAGATTCACTGTACAATGGGCGTTGCCAGTGCGGACCGAACGACAATAAGCGCGTCACGTTGTTGACTCTTTGTGAATCGCACTTGGGATACAGGATTGGCCAACTTTGTCCGTTCATTTGCATTTCCATTAGACTGCGAATTAGCCGCCCTCTAGAGAGCAATAATGTTTCGGCGATGGTACTGCGCGAACAAGACTTATTTTTGGAAATTAGATGTAGGAATCTTCCGTTTATTGGTCGTATAGCCGCGTCGTAAAGTAACGGGCGAGCGCTATGCAGATTGCCAGATTACCGGGCGCGCGTTAAAGTGCACTAAAAAATCGAAAGCAGCGGCTAGGCGCGCGCTCCGTATTGCACAGAACGCGCGCGGCGCGCCCCTGCTCGACTCTGAAGCCGTTTTCCACCATCTCACCGTGCACGAGGTGCGCATACGGAATGGCGGAGTCAGCCGGATAGCCACCCGACGCATTTTGACTGTTTGCATTCCAATTTCGTGGCGCCGTTGCTCACCTTTTGGTAGCGTTTTCAAATTATCTGGGGAAAACCATTTTAGATTTGTATAGCCACAAGTCACTTGTATAGCCACTTGTACGAACCGATGACTCAGTGGGTATGGGGACATGCTACGAAGCCAAAGGTCCCGGGTTCGATTCCCGGCGCAGGCTTTCGTTTATTCGTT
>JAUJYS010004055.1:0-12371 GCA_033995665.1 Melogona broelemanni | reverse complement strand
ACATCCGTATATGGCAGAGAGGTAGCCTGCTCGCCTACCAACCAGCGGATCTGGGTTCGATTCCCAGCGTAGCCGATTGCTGGATTGGCTTGCGGTACTGGGCGGGGAAGGGCAATAGCAAACCACCTCTGTATTCTACCAAGAACAACCGCAGGTGTCGGGGGATCGAGGGTCGGGGTCCGGAGACGACACCCTGCTGTTAAAAACCAGTCCCAGGACTAACCAACCAAAACTATTAATTATTCGCTAAGATAATAATTAAATTAGTTGCGCTAACTGCTTTCGCTTTTTTTGTTAACTAAGCTTGGCATGAAATCTAATAAGATAATGTTAATCAAGTGAAATATAGGCGGCGTGTCCCGTTTCCATCGGGAGACCATCCAAAGTAATCTTTGGCTTACCTTATCAGATTGGAGGTTCGCTGTACGATGAAGAGGGTGCCGAAATCGTCGAGGAATTGATGCAAAAGGCCAAGGAAAAGAATGTCACCATCCACTTGCCCGTCGATTTCGTTACTGGCGACAAATTCGACGAGAAAGCTACCGTTGGAACAGCCGACGTGGACGGTGGAATTCCCGACAATTGGATGGTGAGACACAAACGCTCGAGGGTCACCTTGGGATGCAAATTGGACAACTGGTTATATTAAAAATGTGCCGAATCGCCTATACCAAATTGGTTGTTATCGGTAGGGGCTCGACGTTGGACCCAAATCCCAAGAGCTATTCAAAGGCGTGGTATCCAAATCCAAGACGATTGTTTGGAACGGGTAATTATTAATTATTAATTATGAAAGTTACAAGTTTTTTTTAGATCAATTTTGCTCAAGTTACACATTTATTTCGCTGTCTAGACCGCCTGGTGTGTTCGAATGGGATAATTTCGCTACGGGAACAAAGTCACTGATGGACGATGTGGTGGATGCCACGGCTAATGGAGCAACCACCATTATTGGTGAGTTTTCTGAAATGGTCGAAAACTTTATATACCGATTGGGCTGTTGAAAAATCAAATTTGTGAATCCAAAACAATTTGAAAAATGCATTTGACTTTTAATTACCTTTCATTTCCAGGTGGTGGAGACACTGCAACTTGCTGCGCCAAATGGAACACAGAGGACAAAGTGAGCCACGTTAGTACTGGAGGCGGTGCTAGCTTGGAACTACTGGAGGGTATGTGACGTCCTTATCTAAACTTCATAACCGTCACTTAATTAAAATTAACCATGTTCTTGTGAGTGTTGGGAGAGCAGTCTGGAATGACAAACGCCACCCACTTAACTTGTCTATCTATCATGGCCGATATTCTTCAAGGATTTCACAAATTAAATACTCATTCTGTTTATTTTTAGGAAAACCACTTCCCGGTGTAGTGGCCCTCACCGATGCATGAATGCGAAGGCAACCAAATACACCAGTCGGTAAATTATAACGTCGTATTTTGCGTCTTCAATTTGATTCCTGTTGTGCATAAACTACCGTTTTATCCAAAAAGATATGTCTGAAAATATTATAAAAACGTTGTGAACCATCACCACTGCCATGTGTAGTCGCCAATAAAGATGCGTGGTCCAAAACTTGAAATTGTTTTTGTAATAAATATTAAATATTTATTCCAATTTGAAAACCTAGGGACTTAAAACGCGTATATCTCATTCAATGAGATACGCCATCTGTAGACCGACTCCTACAATCGATCCGTTTTCAGCTAAGCCAACCGTCCCTTCTTTCACGGATACTTGAAACACCGCGTTGTCTGGGATCAAGATTTTGCCGTGTTTCGGTTGCTCGAAGACTGGCATTTTTCTCGGGCCCAAAACTGGATCTTCGTAGCGCATCAGACATACACGTTTGGGATCTAGCCGGGAAGAAGATAAAGAAATTGTTAAAAAATGCTAAAATGATCAAATTTACCAGTTTCCCTCACTACATGGACAAATTATTGACTTAACTAATAAAAATCTCTTTAAAAAATCTGCCAGTCATTTAAATTCGTAGTAAATTCGCTAAAAAAAAGACTTGATTCAATTATTACCTTTAAAGCCCTTTTCCATTTTACACATCCGAGCAGCGATTTTGGTCCGCGTATCCCCTTCATAAATCGGCACACTCATTTGGAAATGTCCGTTGGAAGGTTGCGGGTTGATGAAAATAATCTCAACAAAAGGCTATACAAAAATTAAAAATACAATCAATAGAATGGCTAGGGCTATAAAAACACTGCACAATATTTTTTAATAGTTTCACCATTACCTCGCATCTGTACGTGATGTAAGGATGGCCAGGGCAACAGTCCTCCTTAATTCGTTCCTCTGCATCGGGGCTGGACGTGAGCTTGAACTCCAGTCCTTCCAGCTACACAATAAAGTAACAAAGTTTTTGACGTCAGATGACCATTTATAGGCTCGATTCGAACATAATTGTTATTATTGAGAATTAACGTACCTCCAGTGTGTTGCAAAGGTACACGATGTTTTGTTGGAGGACCTGCTCTTCGTCGAATTCCGTCGTTTGATCTAGGGCTGCGAGTCCGATTTTTTCTACTTTTTCCTAAAGATAGTCAATTGAAAAATTATCCTAAGTGCTTCCATCACACACCTACATCTTGTCTAGAGATTTGGTAAGATGAAAACTATTACCTTTAGCATTTGAACGAATGGCATCACTTTCTTCATGTACTTCTTGAGCTCGTTCCGCTTCTGCAGCTCAGACGAAATCAATTTGTTGTCCAATTGACCCGCATTTTTCTGTGAATTATCATTTTATCGTTCATTACAATGGCAAAAGACTGCTATAGTCTGCAAAATCAGTTATTACACTCAGGCGACGTGAAAATGTTTTTAACGGCAAAATACCGCCAAATAGAGTAAGTAGAGCAAGCAAAACAAACCTGATGGATGTCCAGCATCGTGGACAGGACAATCGACTGCCAAGGCGGATAAGCTTTGGCAATCCAGATGGTTCCATGGCTGGGTTTGGAAGGAGTGACCGGCGGAGCTGCGCCTTTCTGTATGATAAAAAAAATTACCCAGCCATCGACTTATAAATTAAGCTTCGAATTACGTTAAATGTTTCTCATTAAAATGTGACCCCCAGCAGGACTTACCTTGCCTTTACCAGCCGACATGTAGCTTTTGAGTCGCAGACGGAACTCGCGTACAGAGTCCATCAGGTAATCGGAAGATTTCAGTAGGATAACGTTGAGGTCGCCGAAAGTGGGCCAGGAAGCCTTCATAATGCTCGACGGCTACGATAACAACGACAATAGTTTGATCAAAAACATGCAGATTTCATAAAACTATTTACAATTCAATTAACACACATTTCTACTGGCAAATAACGTTGTGTTTTGGTTGTTTATTTCACCAAAATAATATAAAAGTATAAAAAAAACCACGTATCATTAATTTAACCCTCAAGAAGTTTTCCCCAGTTCTAATTATTATATCTAGTGGGTATTTTTTAAAGTTAATTTATTGCATACAACATCAGACAAATTTCCCAAACCAACCTTTTTCAGCAGAGTCCAAATGTGATCGCAAATGTGAGGGCATATCGGCGACAGAATCAGAACCTGCGTCTCGATGAAGTAGAACACCAAATCCTTGTGCAATCCCTCAACGGTGACCTCACGATACTTGTCCTTCACGGCCTGCAAACAGTTAGCAACGGTTTATGTCAATCAGGTTTTAGACAAACAATTTTTGGAAAAGGCATGGACAAAATTACGAATCGAGTTTCGGTACCTGAAATTCGAAGAATCCGGTTCTTAGAGCTTCCTTGTACATCATCTTTTCGTAATGTTCTTCGGTTTCACGGATTTTCTGGTGCATCTCGCTAAAGTGGATAAATCAAAATATTTATTTCTCGATAGATGGCTGATAGTATTAAATTTAAATCTGAGTTAGTAAACACCGTGAGTCATAAAATCGGGCTCCCTATTGCTGTAGCTGATTACTCACCTAAAAATGATCGGTTTGTAATGAAGTTTGGCACAGATATTGAGTAAATCATTGTGAACCTATGAGCTATTTCACTTTCTTTAAAATGTCCACCCGCAGCAGCACCACCCGCGCGAAGTTGGGAATCGCCATTTCTGCACTGACACATCAATGCACGCTATTAATGCATTGCGCGCCAATTGCTCTAACGCAGCTTCACCTCCAAGTGAAAACTTCGTATCGGGAAATTTGAATTTTCATAGCAATCCGGACGCCCGGATTGCCAGATAACCGACCCCTCCCCCATCCACCGTTGTAGCTCCGAATTTCTTAAGATTTTTAGGAAATTTCTTAGGATATTTTAGAAACTTACTTCAAGAACACGCTGTCGGTGAAGCCGTTGTACGGGCCGGTCCTCAGGTTTTCAGCGGTGGCGATCATCTCCTTGACCCACTCCAGGAAGGCGTAGAGTCGCAGAATGCCGGCGTCGGCCACGCTCTCCACAAAGTTGGCATCCTCCACGGTGTCGCCCGAATCGGCCAACGTGAAGCGAGTGCCGTCCGCCGAGAACTTATCCACCGCCTCGTACACGGTCAGGAAGTTACCGGTCGACTTCGACATCTGTGCAAATGAGCAAAGGTAAAATCGAAGCAAGGGGTTAAACGAATTGATATTAAGCAGTGTTGGGTAGGAACGGAACGGAAAAGCTCCATTCCTAGAAACTGGTTCCTTTTTTTCTCGTCCTTATGCCATAATCTTCAATTTCCTAAAAAGACAATTTTCAATTGTACAATTTTTCAAAGTATGTAGTCAGCGGAACAATTTTGCAGCATCAAACAGATATTGCTAAAGATTTTGATCTGTTAAAAGATTTTGGTCTGTGTCCGCAAATCTACATTTGTCATGTAGCTTAGTTCCCCGCAAATGTTTTTTTTAAATATTTTTTAACGGAGCGGAAAAGTTCCAGGTTCCTTTTCAAAAGGAACGAACTCTACATTGATATTAAGGCAGTATAATCAAATAAATAAATATATAAAACATATATTTACTTATAAAACTTATATAAACATAAATAAACTCTTGCCTTTTCCGAGTTCAGCAAAAGATGGCCGTTGGCCCGCACAGATCTGGGCCACTTGCTGTTGTCGTAAGGCCACATGGCGCAATGGCAGTAGATGTAGTAGGTCAAGTGGTTGGGAACCAAATCTTTACCGGATGCTCTCAAATCGACCGGGTACCTTTGGACGAAAACAGGCTACTTCTGTAGATTCATTTAAACCAACGAAATTAAAAGTTAATTTGTTAGTGGGTTACCCTCAAAACTTACCAATACTCAAACTCTCGCCGCAACTTGTCCAACGACGCTTTTGGTATGTCCGTTTTGGGATATAGAGCCTCTTTGAAAAATATGTAATCCCAAACCTCGGGCGAAAGCTGCTCGGGCCTAACAAATGCAATTTGAAAATAAAAGCACAACAATTTTAGATATCGATACAGCATCAGATAGAACATGAAAACAGTGAACGAAATTGCAAGAACTTTAGGTCAAAAATAATGCCAACTACTTTTAATTTTAAATTTGAGCGGGCACACATCATAAATTGAAACGCTTCAGTCAGTATTTACGTTAAAGCTCTGAACTTGAAATAGTGACAGCGCACTCACTTAATCTTTAATGGAGATGCTCCACTGCCGTCAACCGTTCCTCCGTGAAGCAGATGACAGACTGTGTAATAGGACATGTAAATAGTAGAGTCCGACAGGGATTCGATGAGCCACTGTTCATCCCAAGGCATTTTCGTACCTGCAAAAAGTAAAACGAAATAAAAAATCAATTAAATAAGGTAAAAGCCAGTAAAAATTGCTGATATAAAAATGAATATTCCTTGACCATAATAATTATTCATATTAATGTCAGCAAATGCATTCACACAGCTCCTAATCAACTCAATTTTGAAGTCCGTAAAAATGTACCCAAGAAATTAAAAAAAAAAAACAAGTATAAACAAAATCCGCGTTAAAGTTTCATGCAACACTAGAGGGAGCCGTACCCAAGCCATACGATCGTGAGCAAGCGTGCTCGTGCAACCACTCGAGGGTGGCCTGGAAATTCTTCCTCGTTTCGTCCGAGTACGTCTCCATCTGTTTCAGAGACTCGCGAGCCTGGACCTTCCAAGCTTCCTCGCCGTAATCTAAAAACCTACAAAGGAAATTGCACAAATTACACACAAGACAAATTAAGTGAGAGCCAGTAGTCAATAAACGGTCTAACTGGTTTTATTTTTCGAATTCACCGCTCATTAGACAATCGCCTTTTACCATTGGTCGCAGAGAGCCACCACGCATTCGTCATTCGATCGGGACACGATCAGCTTTTCAGGTTCCATGTAGATGACCGCGCTTTTCTGAAATGACAATGTAAGCATGTTAATAATCAGCGCAGCACCACTACCCCAAGTGACAACAAAATTAACCCCGAACTTACTTCATCAACCAGCTTCTTCTGAACTGTCTTTTTGATGTCCTGAACTTTCTTACCCTTGAACTCACCAACAAGCATAACCTAGACACCAGAATCATCAAAACGATTAAATCTATTCGATGTCAGCGAAATCACAGAGCTTATAATTATTTTAGAAAACTAGAAAGTTAGAATCCTACCCCATCATAGAATCCCTTGAGATACACTTTCTCTTTGGCTTCGGCCAATTTATCCTTGTCGTTCTGACTCTGAATTTTCAGCTGGTCGCATACAGTCACGGCACTGAGGTTTCCGAATTCGGGAACATCGATGATCGGCACCTGGAGAGAAAGAAAATATAGTTCCACCGCCGTTTACTCAGCGATTCCAGAGTTTGGATCGAATCGTGAGTACAGGTGGCAAAAAGGATGACCGCCGCTGACGAAACCGGGCGGTCGAAACTTACAGGCTCAAACGGGAGAACCATTTCGTCCTTGATGCCGTATTTCTCGCGGAACGGCTGCTTCTTCTTCAGATCGCGTAGGGCGGCGAAATCGTCGGGGGCGTCGGAAGGCACGCTGGTCACCACTCCGGTGCCCTTGTTCTCCTTGATGGTAAGCATGGGAAGGGCGTAGATCACCTTGTAGGAGGTGAGAGGGGCCGACAGTGGCAGGCCGATCAAATCCTATTTAACCAAAAAATAAAGAGTATTATAAGTTAATTGAAAAAAAAAGCTTCAGAGGTTCACTACAATTGCGGGGGGTTAGGATAGGGGAACCCCAAGCTACCAGAGAGGTAGCCCAGAGAGAGTTAGTCACCCCCTATCCTCGGCTGAGGCATTGGCTATGAGGGGTGGCACCAGTACCCCAGGATCGAATAAACGAAAGCCTGCGCCGGGAATCGAACCCGGGACCGCCCGCTCCAGAGTATGTTGCCATACCCACAGAGCTAGACTGGACGTACTCACGACTTACTCATATTTTCTCAGCAACCTTGCGATCACGACCTACCTGACCAGTAAGCTCCAAGAGAACATCCACTTTGCCGTTCTCCTTGAAAAAGCCCTGGTAGCTCATATTGCGGGCTGCACGCCGCGTGCACACGAATACGCTCGAGTCGACCAACTGGACGGCAACGTAGGGCAGATCGGGATGCACCCAGCAGTTGGTCTGTCCGTACATCGTCTCGCAACGCAGTGTTGCTGCAACCAGGAACACCGAGCGACCCTTCAGTACACTGCACACAGAAAAGAAAACGGAATTAAGAATATTTTAATCGAAAATAAAAATAAATAAACAACGCTACAATAACAAGAAAACCCACCAAACGTGACAATTATTTGACACAGATATTTTATAGAAAGAATAATTTGTTAAAAGTTCAATGAAGTTGCAATTAATTATTTTTATGTTGTTGTTTTTATTTATTCCAACCATCCAGTCAACCTAAATTATCAAAGTATTTAATTCGATTGCAAATTTTGTATTCCCTTATTTTAACAAATGTTGCTCAACTAATTATTTATTAACAATCTGGAAACAACAAATCGTACCTCAGTTTCTTAGGAAACGGTTCAATGGCTTTCATTTTAATCAACGTGTACTCTTGCGGTCCGACACCCTAACAAAGAAAAAGCAAACAAGTTTGTAAAGATCAGGACAACGTAAAAATATGGTTGGATCGACGACACAAAATTGTGAGAAGCGTGCTAACTCACCTCGCCACTACTGCGATCATGGTCCATGCAAGGCTGGTTATCCACCGGCGAGAAAACGGTGTACCGCTTGCCGAATTTCACCTTATTGCGTTCCTTAAATCGAAGGAATTGCCACCTCACAAAGGAGTCATAGTAAGGATTGGCGTCGGTGGTAATAAATGTTCGTCTCCAATCGATCTGAATGTGAACAAAACCAAAAAAACCCCGATTAATACATTAATTTAAACAGTTGCTAACTTATAGATTTTGGAGAAAAAAAACCACAATAGAAACGATGAAAGGCACGTACAAATAAAAAATAAAAACAATAATAGTGTGGTACAAAACCGTAGGAAAAATACCAGAAAAATTAACCAAAGTTCGGAAGAGGGTGTTATCAACACACCATTATTTTGACAAGCCATGTACGAATACTCCGCAAAAAACTAAAAGAAAAAATACTACTTTGCCCAGGCTCACCTTCAGTCCAATTGAGGTCAAATCATCTCGGGCAAGGGGTGGGAAATACTTGAGCCAATAATTGGCATCGGCGAATTTCTTGATTTCCTCGTCCTTTAAATCAAGCGACTGCATGATCTGCCACTGGTATTTCGCCGATCCAGTTTTCGCAATAGCCTTGCTCTAAAAGTTAAAAATAAATAAATAAATAAAAAAAACACGTAAACTCGAAACTCTAAAAACACCATGACAACGAAAGTTGCCGACGACACTTATACAACCGAGCAAAGTGACTCACCTTCTTTCCCTTGGCCTTGTCTTTGAAGATGTTCGTTTCGCTGAAGCCCTCCTCAACCTTGGTTTCCAGTTCGGAATCGTCGGGAAAGTTAGGCGGATAACCGAAATCTTCCATCTCCCGTTTCAATTTGTCGGCGCACGCCTTGATCGGCATTCCTGTGCAATGCAGGCCGAACGGGAAGAGGCAATTCTTGCCCTTCAACCGCTGATAACCCACACTAAACTGCAGAACATAAACAAGTACATTTCATTAAGCCTATTACGTATGAGCTATTTACTTCCCAATTTACAGGATTAAAAAAAAGTCATGGAATAAACGTTGGATCGCCAGAAAAAAAAAATGAACGTAATTAATAAAATTGAAGATGCAGCAACTACACTACACACCTCTGCCTTGGAAATTGAGAAAGCATGTCCAATGTGTAGCCGTCCATTCATGTACGGATACGGAACAGTGGCCATATATTTATTTTTCCTGAAAATAGAGGACACGTGTGTTTATTAAAAATACAAAACAAAATTTATCATTAGCGAAAGCCTAGGCTTTTTAATACCGGAATCTCACAAACAAAAAAAACAACATAAAGCAAATAATTTATTTATTTCATTGTAATTTTCAGCCCTCATGACCCCTCGGCAATGTCTGAGGAGCACATTTTCACCAGTACCTCGGGATGGTACTAAACTGTTGTAAACGATAGCCTGCGCCGGGAATCGAACCCGGCACCGCCGCAATCTCGTCTAGGTCGCATAGGCAACATATAACGCTAGGTTAGGTGTCACGCAAGAACTTCATTTTATTTCACGTACAGCCAAATGTCCCCATAGGTTTCTACACACAATTGAGCAATGGGCAAAATGGTAACATTTCCAACTTTCGCCACATGACCTGGTTCCGCCCATATGACATCAGCAACCAGTGGAAATCAATATTTTACATGAACAAGTGTCAAATTGAAAGGAAACTCATCTGATGCAATACTTACAGAAGATAGTCCTTATCTAGAGCCGGTGGATCGACTTCGAATACCTTCTCGTGAGCCCATTTCTCTTGCATCTGATGTTCGATGTCACGCAAGGTATTCACCTTGAACGTACCTTTGCGCTCCATCGCGACCTGAAAGCATCATACCAGAATGATCAGAACTTTACCTTGTCCCTTGCAGTTCACGGAAAAATCATTGTAAAAGCATATTTCAGTTTACCTTTCGTTATTTTAGGACAAATAAAACAGATGAATCTCTTTGACGGCAAACAGCACACGTGTGTCATATGCCGGCAACACCCTCTACTGCGAAGGCCGAGGCACTCTTATGAGAGACAGAATAGACCATCAACTTAAACACACTACAAATCTTGTTTTAATGAATAATCAAAACGAAAAAAGGTTAATTTGTGTTTTTCCTACTTTAATAAATATTCTTCAACCAATCCATCGTGCAATTTGTAAATTTCCTACTTAATCTGACGTCACGAAAGTCTTGTTTCATGAGATCGTTGGTTAGGGCCGATTCAACCAACACCGATTTTAAAAAATCGGACAACGGCGTTTAACGTCATGATACATAGGAAAAGTACTAAACAGAAAGGCGGCATTAATGGTTTTCCGCAAAATATTCAATATTTTGTGAAAGAATAAATAATATGTGATGTTCCTAAAACAAGAGAGGAAATAAATAAGTAAACTCTATGAAGTCTTACGTAAGGAAAGTAGCTTTCCTACTTTAATGACGAATTCAATTTTTACGCTTTCGATATAAAGGGTTGAGCAAAATACAAATTGATAGGCGGGAAATACGGCCATTATTTTTTAATCGCAAGCACTTAGATTTCGTTAACACAACAAAACTTTAATTCCTCCTTTCAAACTACATTCTTCTATTGTTTCTCCGGTCAAAGGCTTTTGTTATATGCAACTTACATAAAACAAAAAAGCTATTAATACTTTTGTTGCAAACTATTAAAAAACGGCTTCATAAAATACAATTAAATCTGACAAATGATAATTGTCATAGAAATTTTGCATATGACTCAAAATCTAAAAATCTTTAAAAATAAATTAAGAAAAAAAATATAGATGAAAAACCTTAAAATAAACTGTAATATTTTTTAGTTTCATTGCACTTTCTGTTTTCTCGCTTGTTGACAGAGAACAAGACTAGATGGAACGGTCTATTTCCTATTGCAGGGGGAAAAGGAAAGGAAGGTCTGTCTTTCTTTGTGCTGCTCAAACCTATCTGTGGATACGCGTCTCCGATATATTATCGAACAGCTAAAATAACCTGCCGAAAAACCATCAGAAAATTCGCATAGTTAAAGGATAAACAATACCATCGTCGACGGTAAAGTCTTCAAATGAATCTCGCGATCTCAACGTTGATTTTAATCATCGCATCATGCGGAGGATCAGTCAATGGTAAGGGAGCATGCAAATAGACATTAGACTGTACACAACATCTGTGGGGACATTCCGTTATTCACGAATATAGTATTTCATGGGCGCGTATATCATTTATCACGTCTACGCTTTCTCACGGCTGCATGTTTTCTGCGCTTGCCTTACAAATGCATTACGCACCTACTGTGTCGTGTTGAAACCCAAGGAAGCCTTGACCGATTAATATAATACAACTCTAGTGTATACTACATACTACACCGTAGTAGTATAATACAATGCACACACTTCCTCATGTCCCCTATTGACCCACAGACGATCATAGCGTGCGTAAACTCGTTTCATTGTTTTTAGTTGTTGTGAGTCATGCGTTTGTAAATACAACTCGACACTTTTGGAAAACAATGAAATTAATATCAAATATAATGTTCGAAAATAAATAAAATTAAAACTGTAAACGTTCATCACTCTCTATTTGAGGGGAGATGATGAGTGACTTGGGCGCAAAGTGTCCACAGTTACAAGTGAAGGACAATGACCCATTCGACGGAAGAGGCTCCTCGCGCGATAGGGGAAAGGAAGCCGCCAGTCATTACTTATTCATTGGCCAGTTTTCCCTCACTCAGCAATGAGTCATCATCTCCACCCACTTGATGCGGTTCATTATTATAAACGCTGCCAAAGTCGGAAATGTCCGGAAACGGGCGTGACAGCGTGAAACCTGGAGGACCGTGTAGGAAATATATTAGTTTAGATTGTGTGAAGATTACATTAAAAAATATTACTGTACGTCTTTCTGTTGTGCAAATCCGATTCCAATGCAAGTAACCATGAACCGTTTATAACCATGAACCGTAGATTTTTACAAACAAATAAAAAAGCGCCTAATTCGTATACTTCCCTGCATGGCACAGGTGTCTTGTGTGATTGCCCCCTTTTTGCCGATGCATTTGGACACATGGTTGGACATTGGCACGTGGTTCAAAATTTAACGCGGCTGAGTTAAGTGATTTCCATCAAGCGCTTGTAGAAAAAAAGGAAAAAAAAATTCATGTGTGTAGCTAGTACCTTATTTTGATGATAGTTTTTATGGAACATGTTCAAGATTGACAGCATTTTCCAG
>JAUJYS010004054.1:0-12372 GCA_033995665.1 Melogona broelemanni | reverse complement strand
GTTCATATTCTTGCCGCAGATTTATCGTGCACTTTTCCACCATTTGCCCGCGGGTTCCGGACCGACTTCCACGGTATATCTAATCGATATTCAAAGATTGGATCGATTAGTATACCGGTACTATAACATAGGAGAATAAACTACTACCTGCATATTTAAACGAACGATTGTGCCATAAGATATGGACTAAAGGATCTAAGTCTGATAACTGAATTTGAAAATGGAATCCCTTTGTGGATACATCTGTGGCCGAGAGGTAGCTTGCTCGCTCGCCAACCAGCGGAATTGGGTTCGGTTCCCGGCAGAGGCTCTCGTTTATTCGACGAGCCGCGATACTGATTCGATACGGAGTCCAGAGCTTAGAGATGGATCCTGCAGTCTGGCTATACCAGCTACCATTCCCCTTTCCCTCCCTGCCCCTTACATATGTAAGGGTGCAGAAATTCTGTAGTGATATGCACTACAATGATTTATAATTTAAAAAAAACTTTGGATTCGAAATTGTGATTGAGCACTCTCACACCTAATGGATTGCATCTAGGTGCGACAAATTGGTGTTTGTTTTCACCGTTCTACGGTAGTGACATCAATTGTATTATGTACTTTTTCTGTCAGTAAAAATTAATGAAAACAAATCTAATCAGCGCTGAACAAGAAACCGTGATTGATCATTTAATTCGTACCAATAAATGAACACTGAACTGGTATTAACAAATTGACACTAATTAGGTATCAATAAACGTTCTATGAAATAGTAGCAAAAATTGAAAACAGAACAAAAATCAATAGCTAAGCACAGAATTGGAATCTACTTTATACTTGATTATTGGTTGAACTTGATCGAACACTGACACAACTGTTATGGTCAACTTAACTTAGAATCAATTTTATATCATTAAAATTAAATAAGTAAACTGACTCCATGATTGAAACTTGAATTTGAATCAATGACTGAACACTAAACAAAAACTGATAAAGGGATGAAATTCCCAACTGCTAATAACATTGTTATTCAAAAAGCATTGTTAGAAACGACTTTTCTGTAATAACTGACAGTGCAAAATTCCCCATACATTGATTCCGACCCATCGGATTTATTACTTGCATTTATTCCTAAGGTACCACGTAGCAAAAATCGACTCACCCTAACATCCCAGTGCATATCATTCACCACGACTAAAATAGTGTAGAACCTGGCGTGTACACGTATAGACGAGTACATTCAAGACGTTACTCAGCCATAAATTACCTCGGCGAAGAAATGAGCCACTTTCGTCTAAAGACCATTTCCATCCCACTTTTACGTTTCTACTGGGACCGATGATTCTGCCCGGGCTACACACATGTGGGGAGGAGGGGAGGGAAGACGGCTTGATTCTACGATCTCGCATCAACAGTCTTAAGATCGCCCGAGACGGGTGAGTCTATGGGAAAGAAAATGCTACGTAAGCAGATAGATTTGCCGATACGATAAATCTGGCCGCCAAAAAGACCGCGTTCCATAGTGTGCATGCACAGTGTGTTCCATAAAAAACTACACCTGAATATATTTAATGGGATCCTCTTAAATATTTTATTAAAATGTTGGAAATTTTGCACAGGATGACCCTGTATACCACTGTTTTAACCTTTCAAGGGCAAGTTGTGATGTTATATAGCAACATTCTACAATCTTCTGCCTTAGAAGTATTAGGTAAAATATCAAAGACTTAAAAATGGGGTTTGACCATAACGATAGTTGGTTTATTTTTTTTTTTTTTTTGCCAGAGCAGAAATTTAGATGCCAAACGATAGTTAACACCAAAATCTGAAGTATCGGTAAACTGAAAGATCGTTTAAGAAGAGCGCGAGAAAATATCGTCAATTTCAATAGGAATAAAAAAGAACGGAGACAGGTAAGTTACAAAATTGAATAGCAAAAATTTTACTATAGTTTTAATCTAAAGTATTTAATAAAAGACTGGCTAAGACCAGTCAGTCTTAGATAGGATTAAGCCCAAATGCTCATTAGAGTCAGTGGTCTTTAAAAACCAACTGCGATATTTTGGGCATGTCATGCGGGCGACCACCTCCCTAGAAAGAGCGCTCATGCTTGGGAAGATAAGTGGCGCGAGAAAAAGGGGACGACCACGCACAAGATGGCTGGACTGTATAAAGAGGGAAACCAAGATGTCACTCCGGAAGCTGCAAAGCAAATCATCGAATCGGCCCAGTTGGAGAGCACTTGTTCATGGTGTCACCAGGAATCGGAAACGACTCGACGGATCATAACAACAACATTTAATAAAATATTTTTAAAGAAACGATACGACTAAAGATATTTAGGACAGTTTTTTAAGGAACACACTGAATATGTATATGTGCGTACATGCATGCTCTCTGCTTATGGGGTTAACATACACGCATTAACTGCGCTTTGCCCTACGGTCGGGAAAAACAAAAATACATTCACTTAATGAATAATAAGCAAATAAAGCGAGCACGGGTCACTTGGTTTTACGCCCATAAAGATGCATTTTGTCCGATTAAATTGACACAAGGGCACCGGCTTATATAGTCGCCCGCCCCCTTTTTATGAAATTGGTCCGGCCGTTTCCAGGAAAATCCCAGTTCCACGCCACCGAATAAGACTTTCCCCGAAGAGCCTGGCAAGATCGCATGACGGGATTAAAGCCACAGTGGCGTAAGTCTATCATTCTCGAACTGAGAAACGAGGTTTATTCAAAATTTCTTCGTAGACACCAATGACCTGACTTTTGGCTTTTACCGAGGGCATACTAGATACTTGGAATCCTAAACCAGGGATGGACTAACTACCTAGGGGACGGGAGGGTGCTAACTCCAAGGGGCTCGGACTTTCCTGACTTTCAATGACCAAAATCTAAATTTTTGAAACATGAAAAACAAGACTAATCCATTGCAAGGAGGTTATCCCATCTGTCATGCATGAAAGTTAAGTTCAATGTGATTGGGAAAGCTGAGTTTCTTTCGGCATTAAGAAATAATTAAATTTGTGCAAAAATACCTTTCTTGGACTTCAAACTCAATGGAGGATAAAATTTAACCAATATACGCTTTACTTAATGACAATATTTTTAATTGAAACGTTAATGAGATGTTTCTATTTATAGAGATGAACATTGGATAGTATTTGTTCCACTAAGTGAAAAAAGCTTTACAGCGCAAGTGTATTGCCCTATCGTTCCTAAGAAACGTTCTAACAATTAAACGTCTAACGTCCTCGTTCTTTTTCTGATGAACGTTCTAACGCCCTCGTTTCTTTTCTGAGAAACGTTCTAACGCCGTCGTTCCTTTTCTGAGAAACTTCCAAACGTCTCCGTTCCTTTTCTGAGAAACGTTGTAACATCGTCGTTCCTTTTCAGAGGCACTTTCTAATGTCCTCGTTCCTTTTCTGAGGAACGTTCCCAACATCCTCGTTCCTTTTGTGAGGATCGTTTTAATTCCTCGTTCCTTTTCTGAAGATCGTTTTAATGTTCTCGTTCCTTTTCAGAGGAACGTTCTAACGTCCTCGTTCCTTTTCTGAGGAACGTTCCAACGTCCTCGTTCTTATTTCTACAAATAAAAAGGCATGTTTGGAACGTCTTCGGTCCTTTCTTCATGGGAAATCGAGGAACGGGACCAGGTACCTTTTAAAAAAAAAATGTAACGCGAACCTAACACTGAACTGTGATGCGCGGCGATCTCGGATTCAAATGTCTTCAAATGCGGCTATTGATTTTACCACGCACGCCGGGTCTCTTCCCGTCACGACCGACCCGCGTCTACGCCTGTCTGAATTGCTGGCCGTTGGCGTGTGGACCGAACGATACTTGAGCCAGAAGAAGACGTGTGGATATGAGACTCGCGGGAGTTGGGCAAGACGCCATAAGAGGGCCCGCGAAAAGAAAGAGAGAGCGAGCGAGATGAAGGTGGCCTTGGGGGAGATAGGTGAGACGGCGATGAGGACAAAGCGGGTCCACCAATCACAAACAACCGTGGAATCGTACATCTATCGCGGCCGAGGTGGATCGAGCCCAGAGGAGTTAACACGCGGTGCCCTCTAACCGTATCTGGGTTGTCAGCGAAAATAACAAAAAGGAGAGGAAAAGTTCTGATAGACAATTTATCCCAGACAATGCGCTGGGCCAATAGACTAGGTGCTTAGAGCGATTCTAACAATGTTGGGTAGGAACGGAACGGATTTTTTTCGTTCCTAGGAACTGGCTGCTTTTTTTAAAAGAACTTATGAACGCCTAGATTCCCCTTTCCTGGAAGGAACGATCAGAACGGTTTAGTTCCTTTTTTTAGGAAATGGAACGGAGGCTCCTTTTCTGTGTACTGGGTTTGCTTTTGCCACAACTTTCGAATTTCTACTAAAACAATTTTTCAAAGTGTGTCGACAGCGTCACAATTTTACAGCAACAAACATAAATTGCTAAAGATTTTTTTTTATCTGTGCGCACAAATCAGCACATGTCCTTTTAATCAGTCCCTGTCAATGTTCATTTGGCGTCAACAGGGATGTCATCATATTTTTTGTGAACCACTCTGTATAACCACTTTGTGTCTTTTTTATATATTTTTTAATCGAAGTAACGGACCAGTTCCAGGTTCCTTTTGAAAAAGAACTTGGAACGGCCAGGGTTCTGTTAAAAAGGAACTTGGAACGGCGAGGTTCCTTTTAATTTCTGGAGGAACTAGACCGGGAGATGGGGGTTAATTTTGTCTTAGGAGAAACGAATTCCTTTTCAAAAGGAACGAATAAGACATTGCCGACAGACGATGAGCTCCAAGCGATTTTAGAGGTAACCATAGAAACTTTCGAGGACATTAAGTCACTTCGGCAATAACAATTCGTGAACTGTATTCAGACCCATTTAGTTGGTGAGAAACCGACTGTACACCTAACTCAAAAAAAAAAAAAGACTGACAACGCAGAAATGACTAAGGTTAACCAAGATTGCCTGGCTCCCAAAAGTGTTGTTTATTCAATGTAAGAACACACATCGCGCAACACATCTAGTATACGGAATTGAGCAAAGCGTTAACCCGGCCTGGAATCGAACACAGGATCGTTGCACCAGTCGACTTATGCTGTGGGTGGAATACGGCTAAGAGTTCGACGCTGTAGGCCTTGGACGTTTTTGTTGGCCCAGGGATTGAGTGCTACGCTCAGTTGCGATGTTAACCTGCGGGATAGGACTCAGGCGGCAGATTTGAAGCGAGCCGGATGAAATTGTTTTTGGTAGTGCTGGAATTAGTCACTGACTAAACAACGCCGCGTCGTGGTAACGAAACTTAAAGAAGCTTTTGTGTAATTTTATTTCCGTTAAGCATGAAAAAATAATACAAAAATGGTAATATCACAGTTACACACTTATCATGTATCAACAAAAAAACATATTGCATACAAAAAAAAATTAGGAGAGTTCTAACGAGAATTAAATTGATACAAACAAATGCAATGGTACTTCACAACATACAATGCACAAAAAAAAAATAATGACTAATAGTCACTTTGTCAGATGAAAGAAGAAATATAAAAAATACAAAACATAATCAAGAAACTTCGAAAAAATGAAAAGCTTATAAGTTTACCCTTAACCCACACCATTCTTTGTAAACGTTACTTGCCCTGGAGAGATTTTACATATTTTGCCACTACCATATCTTTCACTGACATACAAATTACCCTTTAATACTTGTAATGCATGTATTTGCCGCGTGAGATTGTTTAAAATCTTTTTCCATGTACTTTTAACTTTTAATTTCTTTCTTAACATTCCACAACCCCATCCCCCCCAAATTGCCCTTTTTGCACAATTAATAATGGAGAGGGCGATTGGAAGATCTTCACTACTGACCGGAACAAAACCACCTCTAAATGCTATTTCATATGTTAACTTACATCCTAACATTTGTGAAGTTTTCTTCCACACTCGTTTCGTACGCTTACAGCTCCAAAGCTGATGATAAGTGTTTCGTGGTTTTCGACATACAGGGCATTGCATATTCGGTTATAAGGTTCGATTCAAAGATGTGCTATAAGAGTGAACACGTCCATGCGCTAGCCACCATCCAAATAAGCCATTACGACCATCCAATTCAGCAAATCTCAACAAATCCCAATTAGTAGCACCATTAGCATAAACTGGAGAGACTGGTGTACGAAGGGGATATTTTAGAGGTGGAATCATACGCTCTATAAGAGCCTGTTTTGAAAGAAATCCCAAATCTTTCCAACTAATTTGTACTTGTTCACTCATATGTTTAATTCGTTTATAAACTCCCCCCACTTACACCTGAAAATCGATTTTCACCAGTGAAGGAATTAGTTCTACTCCCTATTGTTCAGCGAAATACACGTAATAACGAAAATTTCAAATTATGTTTTACAACTTTTATTTTAATACACATATACTTAACGAAAGCTGGACACTACGCGGTGGTTTCAAAATCTAAATTTAACCGTAAAAATAAATTAAGCAGCAAATCACTAAACTAATAAAACTAAACTAAAACTAATTGTCTTTAACAACATTAACAAAACAGAATATTTGTTTCATTACGTATCGAATCAACATCGAAATCATCTTTTTTCATTAACGCTTGCAATATTGGATGGTGGGCGCGGTAAAGAACACACAGACAAAAAAATAACGTCTGCCATATTTTCGGGATCAACATGCGCATCCCGTGGCTACAACAAGGATGACCACGTACTTGAACCCACAGATAAGTGGGGATGGAGGGAAGGGGAGGGGTACAGGCACCCTGCGGGGGTGTACCAGCGCACACGCCCAAAATACCGCTGCCCGGTCGAGACGGCACTACAGAGTATTCGGCGAATGCAAAGCTTTTTTTTTAACTCCCCCCCCTGGGTTGCCAAAATTCACAGGTATCTTCTCTCCCCCCGGGGAGAACAAGTGTAGGCTTATTACATTAGTTTTTGGTGCGAGGGGGAAAATACAATGTGGGGGAAATCACGTTTTGCATTAAAAGATCCACCTATGCATGCTATAAAATGCCTGTTGCAGTAAGTTTTAGTAATGTACCGTATTTGTCGCTTTATCACCCGCGGAGGTTGGAATGGAAGGTCGGCTATTCTGCGGTGCGGTTACTAGATCCAGCATCGGATCAACCGAATTGGAGAAATCGATGGTGCAGTGGTGGGCGTTCTCGCCTAATAAAAACGTGATCGCAAGTTCGGATCTCGGCTGAGACCTCCCGAATTTTTTGGGTGAGAAAAATTCCTACCTTCCTTCGGAAAAATTATTTATGAAAAGATGTCGAGTGGTTCGAACAAAATTTGCGATTACGTTCATGATTCAAATGAACATTTGCAAGAACTGATCTAAAGGACATATGCCGATTTGCGGACAAAGATCAACATGTTTAGCTATTTCTGTTTGAAGCTGTAAAATTGTTGGTTCGCAGTCAAATTTTTGCGCAGTCAATTTCTCGCAACAAATTGAAAGTTAAGGCAAAAGAAACCTTTGACAAAGAAAAAGAACATCCGTCCCAGTTCCTAAAAAAAAGGAACAAGTTCCCGTTCCAGTTCCTTCAGAAATAAAAGGAACTTTGGCGTTCCTAAGTTACTCAAAAAAGAAACCAGTTCCTAGGAACGAAACTTTTCCGTTCCGTTCTTACCCAACACTGGGAATAAACCATTTTTTCGAAACTGTTGTGCACCAAACCCATGCGGTGTTCCAACACCTCCACACTAGTAGACTATGACGTTATCGAAATAATGACTGGGGTTTTTCTTCTGGTCAACTCCACTGGATCTCTCCCCGGGACGCAATTTCATCTGACCCCTCCCCTCACTCGCCTCAAAGCCAGACGAGATAGCTAGCGAAGCTACGGTCGGATAAACACTATGATAACAAGATTGGGCCGGATTATTAGGTGCTGCGAATACCTAAATATGCACAAAAAAAGCAACAAAAAATGAATGAAGACGTATTGCTGCGGCAAATTAAAGGCAAAGGTCAAATAACGGCCAACGCGCTCGCTAGAAGAGAAATGAGATATTTTTTCCGAAATGAAACAAAAAGTTACAGAAACCTTAATTATTTTTTTTCAATATTTGTTTTTATCAAGATATTTTCTCATACCAATGGTGCTAAAATCATGGCTATTTTTCATTAGTTAAAAAAAACTTTGAATCGCCCAGTAAAAAAAATACCCAAATATAATACGAGTCCTTTATCTAAGATTATTTTATTATTAAAAAATACCCAACAACTGTATACAATATACTGCAACAAAAATACATTCGATATGTATGTTTGAGCTCATATCCAAATTCTACAAAATAATTAGTTAGTACACACAGTCAATTAAAATAATAAAAAAAGAATGGGGAAACATGTTCCGGTATAGCGCCGAAAAGAAAGACGACCAGAGTCTGGCGAACTCTCGTACCAAATAATAATTAATTAATATTACTATGTGTATTTGCGTTTTGCTAGACCAACCAGCTAATGAAATAAAACATATTTTGTGAATCTTAAATCAAAACTTTGTCGAGTAAATGACATCATCTTTCTACTCCTCGAATACTTCCTTGTCCACGTTTGTTAGCATAAAATCTGGCTGCTATTGACAAATTATCATTTCTGAGTTTTGCGCCCAAAAATACACGGAATCTATCGGTTATTGCCTGGTTGGTGGTAGTGGTGGGGATAAACCAAAGTAGGAGTGGGGAGCGAGATGAAATAATTGCGTGCTCATTATACCCAGGAAAGTGAAAACTTGGGGATAAATTAGGGGAAAATGAATAGGGAGCCGAATAAGGGGAAAATATTAGGGGAGTTGGAGGGTTTTGAGTCATCAATGCATGCATGGCACAAGCCAAAAGCTGGATTGATGGTTACAAACGATCGAATTCGTACCAGCTGTTGGTATTTGGACCGCCCTAAGAGAGACCATAGACCAACATAGACTAAATCAAGTGGTTTTTTTACCACGATTTAAAAATTGCTAAACCCAATTTTTTTCGATTAAAACAAATATGGATTTTGCATTTGAAAAATATTATAAAAAAATAATTTAGTGCATCTTGACTGAAACAAGTGGTTTTTTACCACATTAAAAAAATGCTAATCCCAATTTTATTCGATCAGAAAATATGCATATTGTATTTGAGAAATATTCCTGTTTCGGTTTGGATTAAGAGACACCATTGACCAAAATAAGACTGAAAAGAAAGTCGAGACAATGATGGTTTATTTTTAATCTTGTATCATTGGATTAACATTTATTTTTAAATACAGTTTAGTTGCATCTTGTACAAACTGCAAATATGATAACCTTTTTCGATGAGCACCTTTGATTTCAACTTTCAAAATGACACATTTTGAAGGAAAAAATGCTATATTTTGGTCGAGCTTGTGTCGGCGACACTTAATGCAAAATGTGATTCAGGTTATCGATTACCTTTGAATCACATATTTTTTTATCGAGATGGCTAATTGGTTTTGCCATACAAAATTTATTTCCACCATTTTTTGGCCAAATACAGATGACAGATAACGGGTCGGGTGGGTCGCGGGTCAGACCAAAAACAAAGAAGCATCCGTTCCCTTCTGGTGGCTCTCGCGAAAATGCAATTCGTTGCTAATTTCTCTCGTTTAATGAAATACGGGGGACGAGAGTGGGTGGAGTCTGGCACAGGGATGCGATGACAAGATAATGGAAGGATAGAAACCAGGATGCCATTGGCATATGGCTGGTTTTTCGATGAATGAGAAGGTGTGCTTTATTAGTTGTTTTTTTCAGGAACTGGAACGGAGGTTCTTTTTCTGTGTACGGTGTTCCTTTTGCTATAACCTTCTATTGTTTACGAACGCAATTTTCCCAAGTGTGTCAAGCGCGGAGCAATTTTATAGCATACCAAACAAAAATTGCTCAACATTTTTATTTGTGTCCGCAAATCGGCACAAGTCCTGTAGATCAGTTCATGCAAATGTCCAATTGGCGTCAACATTTTATTTTATTTTAACGAAAGGCAGAGTTAGAGTTACAAGGTTAGAGCATAAGTGCTCCGGTGAAAACACAGATAGACAGCACGAGAGACGCGAATTTTGTGCACCCTCACGTCACTTAGGCGATATTCGAGGGTGCAGCGACATCATGAACAAGAAATATTTTCAAGATCTCTAGGAACGAACGTGGGTTTTCAAAGGGAACTGGGTAAGGTAGCTGGTGTAAAGGTTAATGCGATGTTTCAAACAGTGGTTCAACATCATGAACGTAATCACCATTTTTTGTTAACAAAACACAACAACTCGGCAATTTTATTTTAATAAATATTAATCGAAGGAATGAGGAAAGAACGGAAAAGTTACAGGTTTCTTTTGAAATGGAACTAGAAACGGCAAAGTTCCTTTTAATTTCGGTAGTCGAACTGGAACAGGTTCCTTTACACAAGGACGAACCCAATATGGGTACAAATCTGCATTCTAGCATTACGTATCTTTGTCGTTCGGTGGAAGAATGAGGGACGAGTGGAGGGTGTGCGTGTGGGTGTGGGGGGGGGGAGCTTTGTCGAAATGAGCTTGGCGATCTCATCAACGATAGCTGAACAGTCGACAGTTGCGAGGCACGTGAGATGGAGATGGAGGGGTGTGTTATGGTGGAGCTGCGCCACGCATAATAAGTTGCACAAGAGGGGGGTGGGAGTGGAGGGGGTGGCGGAGGGATACAACGCCTTACCACTCCAATTTAGTAAGATCTGACTCCGGACCCTTGACAACAGAAACCTTTCCTGGATTCACAAAAATAAACAAAGATTCGGTGCATGAGTTATTTAATTTTTTACCGCAATTTTCTGACAAAATTCCCTGACTAATTCCTTGTGAATTTCAAAAGTCTTAAGCATTTTTCGTCATGGTAACAAATGAATCCTTCTCAGTTTATCGAGAGAATCCCCATTTTCATGTGTATAGAACAGAACGTCCTAAATCCTCCTAGGACGTTCTTAAAAAAGGACCAAGGACGTTCCAACGTTCCTTTTTAGAAATAGGAACGAGAACGTTCCAACGTTCTTTAATTAAAAAAGGAACGAATTCCATGGAACGAGGCGTTCCTTTACCGTTCCTATCTAACACTGTATATGACCACCATCTTATCGATTAGTCGATGCAACCTCCACCTGTCGGCAATCTGAGGAACTACACAGTAACACTAGCCACATTTAGCCATCGTCCGATCGAGGAAAAATCCACCTGAGACCTAACAGCGCCTACAAATGTTGACGCAATTTATTCGCATGAGACCCGAGGCGCAATACAAATGGTGCTGGGCCGATGTTTCCGGCACATGCATTTCTGCGGAAAGATTTACGTTTTAAAATCTTAGGGTGCAGGTCTTAGGTAGATAAAAGGGGAGGATATCTTTTGTCGGTGCAAAGCCGCAAATACCCATTTGCCAGGACCGTAAATCACCTTCCAGTTTCATAACCGGGTTTGTCCTACCAGCTTATAACTGGGGTCCGCCATTTTTACCCTTCGCTTCCTCCCCCCTACAAAGAGCCACCATTACGTGTTTATGTTCGGATTTAGTGTATGGAAACGCGAAGAGAATTTTAGAACAAAAATGACAGGGGAAATAGAAGAAGGCGCGGCATTTGGAAGAAGGTGGGGGAAAATCTAAAAAAGCAATCTAATATATAGAAGCTTCTCATTATTTTCGTCAACTGTCTTTTCCATGGCTTCCAAGTTGTACGCGTGCATGCGGAGTAATGTTCTAGTCCTATAGTGGGGGTTGCTATTTTCGACTTTCGATGAAGCGTCTCCTGCGAGTTATAACTGCCAATTCGCAAACATGTCGCTGCACGAGATAAATCGTAAACACAAAAATTGTCAACGCTCAGAACATCGAAATAATTTTTTTTCTAAAGAATATTTTTCATAATAAAACTATCGCCCTGGTAGTAGAAATACATGCATCTTGTTCACACAGCCCTGAGATAATCCCACAAAGTGCAGGTAGGAAAACTCTGTCATGGCTAAAAAATATTATGTAAAATCGGCCCTCGTACGATCCGGCATTTTGTTCTTGGGCAATGAGTGGTACATGGTAATGGAACGGTGATTTAAAAAAATATATAGATATATATAAAACCATATCAAAAAGAAAAATAGTTAATGAAAACGAAAAGACGAAAATATGCTTTTTCAATTTTTTGTCATTTAAAACCAGCATATTTTCTATATACTTTTACCGTATCACGTCATTTTACGGTCATAAGCACTAAATCCTCAATTGTAATACCAAATAATTTTTTTTGAAATATCATCCATCGTCGATAGACTAAAAAGGTATATAGAAGCCGATTTAAGAACAATGAAAATGTGAAAGTGTCAC
>JAUJYS010004053.1:0-12372 GCA_033995665.1 Melogona broelemanni | reverse complement strand
CACTACAGGATTACTGCACCCTCGTGTCTCTATGGAGATATGTGAGGGGCAGGAAAGGGAAGGGGAATGGCAGCTGGTATAGCCAGACTTTATTAAAAAAGGTAACTATTTTGTGGCGTTTATAATTTAATGAACAAAACGTCCACAATACTATTCCACGTAATGCATTCTGCCAGCTCAAAGTTAAAAATTCCACCTTCGTCGTCTTGCATTCAGGTACAAATTTGATTCTAAATTCTCCAATAAAAAGTATTATTATTTTTTTGCAATACGATAATTTCAAATATTAGTTGTAGTTGAAAGACTTTGTACGACAATTCTGGACACACGACTGACACACAAAAATAACTTTATTTTTTCAGTTTGAGTTATTGATGCTTAAAGCTAGTTTGCTAACAATTATTTAAGCTAAAAACTACTTTAACTAGCTGTCCTAAAAAATAATATTATTTGTAGCAGTCGAATTATTCTATTGCCTACCATTTTGAAACGCTGTTCCCGTTATTCAGTCACCGCTATTTTCAGTGAACGACGCAGAGATGCATACATACGGTGTTTATGGATTGATGCGAAATGCAAAACCGGCGCATTAAGTTTGCGTGCGCCGAACGCTGCATGCATGCGGCGCTCAAGACGGCGTTCGCCCAAAGAGAAAATACCTTCCGCAAACAAGCCAGGCTCACGAGAACAAAAATTAAACATCCGATATTGATTGGCTGGAATTACAAATTCCGTTTTGCCAAAGTCTGACACGAGCACACGGGACGCCCGCCCGCACCAAAATCGCGGTTCCAATTCTCGACTTGGTCGCATTCAAGAACGATATCGCCCCCGCCTTTAACAGGATGAATTGTGGCTCCAACCAGCCAAGCTAATTTACCGATCAACTCCAAGAATAAACTGTCTTGAAACGGAATAGCTTCATAGATTCTTGGAAACGCCGACGCTTATTCCCAGTAAACCTATTTCAGCGACTTAATTGAGTGCTCAAAATGTTGTGATAAAAATATGTCCTTAATTACACTTAATTTAATAGTGTAGAGTACTTCATCCATCAAACGTTTTTATCAGTTGTTAAGGAACTGAAAGCATTACAAAAATGACTCCGGATGTAAGCTTAAATATTAAAATTAAACATATTGAAATAAGGGAGCATTCCCTTCAAGAAATGATAACAGCCGACAAAACGAAAGCAAATTAGTCGCACTCGTATCCAAAGAATAAAGAGTGCTTTCGAAATTTCAATTAAAGCATCTTTGTACACGTAGCTCAATAATGGCATTTTAAGAGCACACAATTTTAAAACGCGAATAAATTTGCTGACGTTACTCATGAAAAAACCTTTTAGTTTTATGCATGAGAAATATCAAATACTCTGACTGAGCAAGCGTAAACACGACATTTCTTCATGGATAACATATGTACATGTAGGTGGCATATTTTCACCACGGCGGGCAAGTTGACGTTTTTCGTTACCAAACAAAGTCAATAGAAAATCTTGTTGCTGAAGCAGCGCCAGCATCCATCCGACAACCCACTCGAACCATTAGCCACATATCTGCAGGTGGCAAACGCGGCTTTTCCGAATCGACAGAGCCGGGACTCGCATTCGGTTAGCGAGCTCCAACATCAACAGAGGCAGCCGCGTTTCATGCAAAAACATCGCCATCACCACTCCACCCACACAACCACGCCGTCATCACCGCATAGCCTCTTACCTCCCTCTCGCATATCCAAGCTCTCTGCCAGTTTAAGTTCATTTGTCACTGTCGCTGCCCCGTTTAGGTTTTTTGGTCACCGATCGATGTTATTTTAATCGAGCCAGTCGTTCTGCTTCCCCCGTAGACATTCCTCCTACCCCCACTCTCCATCTTCTCCACCACCCTTGCACCGCAAATGCGCACCACCATTTCTTATTGGTTAGATTCTCTTCCCTAGAACCAGAGTCGACCACCCTTCGGCCACCCCCCCCCCCCACCCGTCCCATTATTTTTGGCAGCACTGTGTGGATTTTTGGTACCTACTCCGGAGACCACCAATTATAACGAACCGTCGTTGATGGCTTTCAATTTCATTATTGATTTTGTGGTCTCGGGTTCGATTCCCGCCCCTCGTTTATTCGATCCTGGCGTTACTTATTGCCTAAGCGACACGAAAGGTACAGAGCCTCCTGCAGTGATGTTGACTACAATGAAGGGAATTTCTCCACTAAAAAAATAATATAAATTAAAACAAAAATATGTTCCAAATAGTTTGTGAATGTGTCAAATACAACGGATATCAATTATTTCAACAATGGTCCGATCCTCGAGGTTCGTTCCTTAAACAGTAGCATATCATACATTGCATCTTATACTTCGTATTGAATACATGAAGGTCGTCAAGTTAAAATAACCGAATCTAAATCGATTTCCCGAAGCTGTGCTTATTACCCAAGGTTAGGTTGGTTATCAAGACAGGCCTCGACAGAGTTTAGTTCTGCGGGGTAAGTTATTAGTATCGGTGTGGCGACTTGATGACGCTGGGGCTCAGGAGGACAGGCGAAGATGGGGAGGAACAGAGCACGAAACGCCGAGAAATATGATTTAATGAACTGGAAAATTTTCTATTGACATTTTCGCTTGAGATAGACAACACCAGGACGTGAATGCGCTTCGCCGCCTGCGTGCCCACAGAGGAATCCATACCCAGGGATACGCATAGACTGCTCATCGTGTAGATATTAATAGGAGCCGTTGGAATGCACTAGCTGGCTTGTCGAGAATCAACATTACTTTAGCATAGACTGCTCGAACCCCACTGGCTTTTTGAGCCCTCAACTTAACTATTTCGTGGAACTTGCTCCGTGGAGAGTGCTGTTTGAACAAAATCGATATGAAATTTAATTAAAAATTAGCTCGGATTTTTTTATAATTCTCTGTAGTGCGCTGAAGCTTTAGTATTCGCTGTAATTTGCATTACAAGAGATTATGTGATACACACGGCGCTTCAGTTCGAAGGACACTTTTTCACCTGTACGCCGGGATCGAAAATACGAGAGCCCGCATCGGAAATCAAATCAAATAACCTCGCGCCACAAACTACCAACTGGTACATAAACCGTCTAAGTAAAAAATACAATGACTGGCAAAACTAAAAAAAATCACAGGTTATTTTAATAAATTTAATAACTATTTCTTTATCACCCATGCACTTTTTAAAACTTCAATAAATTGTATGCCAAGTGAACTTAGGACGTAAAAAATTAATGTATAGTTTATTTAAACTTTTTGCAAAATGTACGACATTAAACTTTTTGCAAAATGTACGCCATTGGCAAATAGTTTGACGTGTTCAAAATTGCATATTTAAATATAATCAGAAATATCAAATACATTTTCTGATTTGCTCTGGGCTTCACTCTGATCTAACGAAAACGTTTTGTTGTTTGACCCGCTATATCGTGGCAACCAAATGCAGTTGCTTTTGACTAATGTAAAAATAATCGATTGAACTGGAATATACAAACGTCACTCGCAAGGTTTCATAAAGAAAGCTTCATTATGTGATGGGCTCTATTAATCTAATAAGAGTATTGATAGATTCGCTGTGCATGAAGCATAAATACAGACCGGATATGGCAGTAATGCTAATGGCCAATCAATCATTCGCCTGTTTGTTGATAGCAGATGACTAAGAAAAACTAAAACAAATGATAGTCTTCATTCAGCAAAGATCGAAGTGCTGGAGCTCAGCCTTGCAACTTGGCCAGACATGATTCCCTGAAGCATTGCAGAACAGATACCACGCAAAGGAAATATAGAACTGGATATAGCCAAAAAAAATGATTTTCTTTATTGACCCAGTAGACAATTCCTGTAAAAAGCAAAAAAAAAACAAAAAAAAAAAAACAAGAAAGAAATACCAATAGCAACGAGATTGAGCGTCTCATTCACTGCAAATCGTGTATGGCCAAATTGAAGAGTATTTTGAAATAAGAAATAAAAAGTGTATAAGAAAATAATGTATTTGTACTTCACTTAACAAAAGTATATATTTTACCAAGTAATCGCTTTACCATGGCAATGACCCATACTGATTTAATGTTACATTTTAAACAAGCCCCATTTATGTTTCGACTACTTTACATTTATTTTATTTACTACTCAGCATTTATTTTATTTAATTTCCCAGGATTCCCCATAAGTAATAAGTTACATATGATTCGTCGCATACATTTGTTTATTTCTTTCAATCATCATATCAAATTTTGCCGTCTCTGGTTTTTTAAAATCTCATAAGTTGCCAAAATTGCAGACGCAGCAGATTGGCGTGTTCCGTAGCGATTCGCCTTCATTGCCCGTGTTCCGCACATAAAGACAAACGACTTGTAGCCGTAGCCCATTTGCGGTGACGTCAGAAACACGGCCAATCAGCGGAAGCACTCGACAGCGCAGAATGTGACATTCACTTCCGGGACTACAGGAAATGAAAGAGTTTTTGCGACTCGAGCATTGTTTGCCAGTGTTAAACATTTTTCGACGAACTCCGGACCAATGTTCAGCAGTCCGGTCCATTAGAAAGCCGGACAATCAGATTCTCGCTATTCTTTTTTTGTGCGTGGCAATTCGAAATGGGATATCACCATGTTTTTCTGTGTTCACTTTCAAATGGAAATGTCAACCAAAATGGCTAGGGTAAATGCAATCCTAGCTTTAGTGGATTTCGAGAGCGCTCCATGTTTAATCTACGTGCAAGATGGTTGGAACGATTGTGGACATGTGTTTTGCCCACATGCGCCGAAGCGCGACAGAAAATGTAAACTGACCACGTGCAACAGGTACAGAAACCAACTGCCATAGCAAGCTATGAAAAGCCAGTAAAGATTATCATTGTGATTCATTGTTTGTCCATCGAGTTCTCATAGATGTACTACTCATTAGACTATATTAGATTATATTACGCATCTACATCAACGCAAATGTGAATTTAATATTTTTTTACAGATCACATTTTTTACTTCCTCCACGAGAATGCTCTCTCCAGTCAGATGGCAATAGATTCTTCGAAGCTACGGGTGCTTCTGGAAAGCTGAACTACGTTATTTCTTAGCTGCGGTGAAAAAACAAACGCGAGATACCGATTCCGCCGTTCGCCCAAATCGATTACACAAAGCCGATGCCAAATCGAAAACTTCCAATTCAAATAGGCCAATGGTCATAAAAGGGTTAAAAAGGAAACGGGCAAAAGCTTCCCTTATCTTTTCGGCATACAGCTTCGTAGACCGGATGCGAGGATAAAATGGAAGGATAAAGAGTAAAGAAACTGGCCAATACCGACTTTGCCTCTGAAAGCGAATCCCGAATCTTCTCGGCGCGAAAAAGTTCTCCGGGCATTTTTCTTCTCCCCATCTCAAATATTGGTGCATGGGGCTAGAATTTGATGCGCCTGGGGGAGGGAGGGGGGTAGTAAAGGATCCACGGATAAATCCGCGGGCGATTCTAGCCGCGCACACTTTGTGCAGCATGAGCGATCACAAATCAAAACGTGTGTTCTCACGTATCGATCTATTACCAGAAATATATCTCGCTTTGTTGGCTTTGTGCATTGGCGGAACGCACCGCGCAAGCATTCGGCAATGGCGCAGGGCGAACGAACGCCTTCGCAGCGTTAGGCGTTTTTCAGGGATAATGGAATAGTGACGTTTGGCTATCGACTGATATTGATGGGCGAAACGTGAGCAAAATGTTGAGACACACACACTCTCATCCCCACACCAACCACACTCTCGAGAGCGTACACGCCAGCTACATACTCCAGATAGCAGTGGCTCCATTGAAAACTTGACTACCGCAAGGAACTCTTACGTACCGGTACGCGAACACACTTCTACGTATAAATCGCCGTATCGTCCGCGGATGATAGGCCGTCAATGCTGCCTAGCACTTCGTTTGGATGGACTGCTGATCCGAAATCACCAGACACTTTCTAGTCCTGACAAGGAAATAATTTCTCTCGAACGATAACATTGTAATCGTACGAGTTTTGATTATACAGATACAAAAGTTTGGAAAAGATAGCTCATTGAAATTACGAGTATAACGTGATTCGTATAACGACATATCAGCTAGCTATCCTTGCTCATCATTTCAAAATCGAAGGTCCAGGGAATTCAACGAAAACCGGACAATTCCCCAGATCAATAATGCCGCAGGATTCATACGTCATATTCCATTATTCAGACATTTCCAATGATCGGCAACATATACGATTCAAATCGACGCGTCATTTATCCGCAATATTCCCTTCAATTTAGTCATAAAATTAGAATAAATTTAGGAAACCCGCATTCTGTCTGCAGCGTTTAAATATTTTTGCCTTCCAAGCGGTAACAGGCCGCATTCGCAACAAATTTGAATATTTATTTCCCGTCCAGAAAAAGATGTTGTCTCGCGCCACGCCACGTGTCTAAATAAAGAATACCTTCTATTGTTCTTTATGCGCACCAATGCAGGCCTGGCATTACTCCACCACATTTCCCAGCGAGCATCTTACGGCACCGGTGAGTAAAAACATACAAGGCAGCGAGTTTGCACCATATGTGCAGCAGTTGTCATGCGAATAGGCGGCTCGCCTATCCTCCTTAGACCTACGAATGGCAGGGGTCAAAGCGCGTAACCTCCAGCGAAATCATCGCTTGCACAGCACAGTGAGACAGGATTCAAAATATTTTGGGATTGTAGTATATATTTTTATTTTTTATTGACAATCTGAGATCGTTATCTGTTGGAAACTCGACATTACTTGTTGAGACTAAAGTGAATATCACAAAGGGATATTCTGTGCCACTTTAAATGCTTGAGCAATTGTGGAGGGGAATATTTTCACCAGTATCTTGGGGTAGAATAGCGAAAATACGAGCCGGGAATCGAACACGAGATCGCCGCACACATAGTGGCTGCTCTGCCACTGAGCTACAACGACTGTACCGTAGTCAGTTCGTACGCGCGTAGTAATGGAACAAAATCAATAAGCCACCATTGCTTCCACGTAATCAATGATTCGACCGGCTGCGAGTTTCACCTTAGGAAATGGAAAAATTCCCAAGAATTGTCACTGAATAGGCTCACTGATGTTGACAAAGGATTAGAGCACCGCCTTTTTTCAGAACCCCAGTGAATGTCTTAAAAATTGCAAGAAAAAATTGACTTCTCAATCGATCGTTCCTTATTCACTTTATTGCTTACGACTTTTTGTCATATACTGTACACTGTATTACTGTATTGGATGTTGCCTGATTTTGACAATATAGGAATTTATGATTTTTAAATGAAAATGTAGCACGCAGAGAAGTCTCAAAAATTTCTGCTAAAGGTCTCAGTTACGATAGAGAATTTCAAGAAACGAATACAGATTTTTTTTTCTTTTGCTGTCGGATACTTTTTGTTGGCATCGACCAGCTAATGTCATTTCACTGCCGGTGGCCGCAAAACTTGATAAATAATTCTAACGAAACTGTGCACGGGGTCTTCATACGATATAGGGTCTAAAACAAAAGTGTCGGTCTCGAAATTCAGGCATTTTATACGCAAAGGTATAAAAGTCGGAATAGGTCTCCGCATGTATAAAACAAAATACTAAATCCGGGTTTTCGAGACCGCAGCTGTTCCAGGAAGGCAAATGTGCAAAAATGAAAGCAGCTGTTCCATTGGAGGGAAACGCTTGCATAAAGAACCTAACAGGGCTCTCTAGTACTTTGTATTTTTACTATCTACAACGTCCTATTACTTACTTGCCAGCATCGCCTCATGCATATAATCTTGCGCAATTCGAGTGGAGGCTTCTTTTCTTTTGCCATACGCCGTCATTACCAAATTTTACTACTCTATCTCCATTGTCTCTAACCATTCCGACCACCACCACCACCACCAAAAAAGTTTGAGCACTATTACGTACATGTCTGTTCTTTGTTTCACATTCGAGCAATGTTTCATACGATCTAAACCAGTGTGACGGCATCGCGTTATCCTCAAGAAATGACATCTGTTATTTTATCTGTCGACGTTATTCGTTACTAAATGTTCGATCGCTTCAGCAAGCTCTTCGACACCAAGCGTTAGTAATAGCGAAATGACAAGAAAGTGCTAAATAAATTGGGAGACGTGTCAATTACCAATTATGTCATCTTTCATTAAAATGAAGTGAAGAGTTTATAAAGAAAATATTTAAAATAGGGTAATTATTGAATAAGCTTCGCATAACGCGCACAAATTATTCGCTATGCAATTAATGTAATGCATGAACATTTGTGAGTACAATTTTTTTTTTACACCGGCAAGGAAGAACATTAATGTCAGAATTAGCTCTGTGTAATTGATTATATTAAGCAGCGATGCAAACAATTGCTGCTTCTTGACCCCAAACCAAGTGGCGCCGCTTCATTTGGAAACACTCAAATGTGATTTCGAAATCTAGATGGATTTCAAGTACCATCCGCTAAGAATCCATCCACTTATCTCGTGGACCTTCAGCGTTAATTAGCAATTAGCATTTTCATGAACATCTTATGTTGGCGTCGAGTTTTTTTTATTCTTCAAAAACAGTCTGCGTAACACGTGCGCATGTATGCTCGCCGTCCTTCAGCTATGATGTGTGTGGCGTTGGTAAAAAAAATATAAAAGGCACTTATCAAGCTGTCATAAAAACTGGCACTTCTTTGTTAATCCGGTCATCCACTCAAGATTAGTCTACCGCGTAACGTTTACTGTACCCATAAAAAACTTACTACTTACTTTATATGTGGCAGTTTAGAGCAGCCACTTTAATTATGAAAGATGAAAAGATTCCGTCAAGACTAACATTTTGGTAGGCGTACATAAACCCGTACTTGTAGTGAAAAACTTATTCATACGAAAGTTTACCAAATATGGCTATATTTCCTTTGGTGATTAATCCAAATAAGAAAAAAGATTTTCGCTCAGACAAACAAAAATTTATTAAATCTTGCAAGAGATTCATATTGACAAGCAAGGAAAATATATTGAGTATACAAGTGAACGTAATAGCAAATATGTACCGCCGTAAACAATTAAACTAGTATTTTATCAAGAACAAACACAGGTTCAATTTTGCAAGCAAAATTTTTCTCGGGGTAAAATATTAAATGAATTGGCCTTGATGGCTCGGTTTAAGCTTTGCAGATCGAAGCAGAATTCACACTGGTGTTAAAAGCAAGATAGGCGTGACACACACCATCGTATTGGCTGACTCCCCACATCAAGTCTGTTTTATGCGGTAACAGTTACATTTAGGCATTTCGTTCCAGCCGTACATTATATGCGTGAGACTTCAAGGTTCTCCCATCTATACACCTTACTGAGTGCACAGCTAAGGTTAGCCTTCCTCAATTGTTTTCCCCAGAACTTTTTATTTACTAAATATGCTTCGTTGCATCAATACACCTTAACGGTACAGTATTTCAACCATCTAGTGATTTAAACAAGCGCTTCAATGTAATTAATTAACTATTGAATGGGACGGAATGACCACTCAACGGAATTAAAATAATTAAATGACCATCTAAACGCTTCAATGAAATTAACTCATCAATGGAATTAAATTTTTCCACCGAAAACTAACATTCCGCCACTGACCATTTGGCAGATGAAATCAGCATGAATACAACGAATGTTTCAATTTACATGGCATCTTTTGTAAATCGGGTTATCACAACCAGATGGAAGTCACAGCACTGCAACATGGGTGCGAAATTGACTCGATAAAAATAATTACTTTCTTAGCTTTATTAATAGGATGACTATGCAAAATAGGCAACGGTAATCTGTCCACGTGCGAAGCCGACTGCAGCGCAAAGCCAGTGGCTCTCTCGCTACACATACGCGCATTTAGTCATCAAGCTCGACTCGGATTTTTCCCCGGTAACTAGGTCATCGAGTTTATTACGTAATTAATAACCGCGAAAGCCTTATCTGCGCTGCCAAACGCTTCTCTGCATCTCAAGAAGGAGGCGCGACACGATGGGTAAGACGGACGCAGCGCCACCTGGTGACCATACGGGGAGAGCAGTCGCGATCGTCGACAGACTGGGGAGCGTCGGTCACGCCTAGCATATGCAAATGATCGAAGGTGTTGGGCGTGATGCCGGTCCTCTGGGGATCCCAACGCGCGCGGGAATGTGCGGGGGGTTGCTGTGGAATATTAGCTACGCGTTTCTAAGTTGCTTATAGGGATGCTTATAGGGATCAGTTCAGAGTTGAAAACGCGATAATTACATTCATTGGAGGGAAATAATTCCAAAGAATGGTTAGTTCAGGCCACAGAGCCGACTATAAAAAATGCTTAGATCGTGGGACTTGTCCGAGGCAGGCGCCATCTGAGACGATCGCGTCAACAGATGGTGCAAGTCGCGGGAGTCGCACGGTCTAAATATTTTTTTCAGTTCGCCTTATGACCACCAACAGTTGAGAAAATAGTTTTTTGATAGTCTCACTGACCAAACATTTTTTACTGGTCCCTTCAGTTGATACATATGTATTAACTAATAGAAAAAGACTAGAAAAAATAAAGTGCGGCCTCCGTGGTTCAGTGGCTATGGTCATCGACTACAAAGCGGATGGTCCCGGGTTCGATTCCCGACGCAGGCTTTCGTTTATTCGATTCTGTGGTACTGGAATGTGCCCCTCATTTATCGCCATAGCGACGCGAGGGGTACAATAACCTCCTGTAGTGTTATTCACTACAGTGATCCGGAATAAAAAAAAATCGGATTGTACTGTCCTTTGTACTTTGTACTTTTCTTGTCCTTTCAAGTTAGAATTTTGCCTAGTCTAGGCTTCTGACCTAGTCGGGGATCTTTAACGTGTTCCTGACAATGTACATGCAGGGGTCGCATGGGTTTACTTCCATTCCGAAGGAAAGTTCCAAGTTATTATCACATATCAACAGTAAAATCTATTGTGATACCCGAAATTGATTTTTTGATGCGCAAAATGTGCATTCAAATTATTTCTAAAAAGTAGAAAATAATATATCTCCTGAGGCCAAGTTAACCTTGTATGATTTTGGTCCCAAGATATCCTCTAAAACATGATTTGCTCTTTCTACACTCCTATTGTGTTTTTTTTTTGTCAAACTGTCTGGCTCTACCAAATATGAAAAGAAACAAATAATATTTCTGATGGACGTATATTTTCCAGTTATTACGAACGTATAATAAACAATAAGATGGCGGCGTCTCCGACCAGTGGAGACGCCGCCATCTTATAGTTATTTCTTGACAACAGCTCCTACGAACTACCACCTCTATCAGTATTATAAACAAGCCATAACATCGGTCTATCTTTGATTTCACCTTCGCTTAAGACAAAAAGGCTACGGAAACTAACCCGCCTTGGCTTACAGTATAGTCTCGAAATGCTGAGACATACCTGAAATTGATCAGCTGTCAAAACTCGAGCCCACCTCCACCATCAGCACTTCCAACGCGTTATAACCGCCAGCTTTATCTTTCGAAGGGCGCCGAGTCAAAACGCTCGTATAGCTTTGTTTCTCGACACAGTATCCTGTAAGAGAATACCTGTTAGTTTAACCTTCAATGTCGTCTCCAATTGTTTAATCGTCACAACGACCGGCACGTTCCAATTCCGCACGTGCCTGCGAATTGTCCGTCTAGACCCCATTACTGGTCCGATGCGCAGTCGCGATCCTAGCTGTAACTCTTGGCACTAGATCTGGGATCACTATTTGGGCGAGCGTTCTCCCTTCTTCGATCTTTTGTAGCGCAATCACTTGATTCTTTAAAACAAACACCAGAGGGCGCTGAAAATAGTCATGCACAAAAGCCACTACAATTATAATTCAGTTTTTATGTGGCATATTTTTAAGAAATTGTATTCTGAAATTAATTTGATGTACTCCAAAGAAATGTACGCGTACGTTCGCCGAACTGAGGCGAGAAATGATCTCGTTAACCTATTGTACATGTACAGTATGTTTCTTCGCATTCATAGCTTTGGATTATATCGGAGATGAACATTTGAATCTGCTTGAATTACGTCAAATTATCCTTGTAATTTATATTTTCTTGGATTTGAAGCAATGTAAAAAAAATAAAAATATGGCAAAGCTGAAATAACAAATAAACAACTAGTCAATTAATAAATATTTTTTTTAAATTCACCGTAGCGCCTAGTGCAGTAAAGGAATACTACACCTTCGTGTCTCTTTGGAGATATATGAGGGGCAGGGAAGGGAAGGGAAGAGGGATTCAGCTGGAATAGCCAGACTGCAGGATCCACCCTAAGCTCTGGACTCCCTAATGGAAGCTCAGGAGTGACGCCAGTACCCCAGGCTAACGAATAAACGAAAGCCTGC
>JAUJYS010004052.1:0-12374 GCA_033995665.1 Melogona broelemanni | reverse complement strand
CTTTGTCGCACTGTCTACTGTAATTCTATGTCATGGTTGCGGCACAGTCCACTGTGCCCCCGGCCCACTTTTTTTCCCCAGTCTTCTAATAACGTAGAAAAATAATTAGTCTAGGTGGGGTTATCGGAGGTCTGGTTTGGAAGACGAGCGTGGGCGAGCAATTCCGATCGCGGAGAAGCTTGCAAGCCGCAGAACAGCTTGCTACGGAACGCTCGCTGCAATTTGGAGCAACAATCTGTCAATTGCTGTTACTGTAACGGATCGAGAGTTTGTTGTTGTTGTTTGTTTATTTAGCAGAAAAAACATACGATACATTTATTCCGCCATCACCCAAACAAACTTGGAGGAATTCAGCCACCCTTAGCCGCATCGAAATGCTATCTATGAGTTTATGAACGCAGATGCAAAATAAAATACGAAGTATGCGTAAAATTAAACCGCTGAACCGAAACCAACCAGATGAATGCGATTGCAAAATTATTTCGTTAGTTGAGGCCAGGGAGCAGTATAAAAAATATTCAAACCATTATAACAACTAGTAGTTCGCGGCTAGTGCCACACGAGACGGTATTGTCCGTCTCGTATGGCACCATCCGCTAGCTAGCCTAACCCATTTCTAACGCATGGTTGATAGTCCTTGAAAATTATTACATCGCAAGGCTCAGGTGGTCACGAACAATCTGGTCATCTCTAAAAATATATATATATTTTTTTTTAAATTCACCGTAGCGCTTAGTGCACTACAGGAATACTGCACCCTCGTGTCTCTTTGCAGATATGTGAGGGGCAGGGAAGGGAAGAGGGATGCGGCTGGAATAGCCAGACTGCAGGATCCACCCCTAAGCTCTGGACTCCCTAATGGAAGCTCAGGGGTGACGCCAGTACCACAGGCTAACGAATAAGCGAAAGCCTGTGCCGGGAATCGAACCCGGGACCGTAGGCTCATAAGTCATCGGTTAGTACGCTTCCCAGCAGCGAGATTACAGGAACATGCCACCGCTCCCAGCTTAACATTGGGCTAAAATCTAGCCAGAACCAAGAGAAAAAACTACACAAACCTCTCGATGTACATGTATTAGGTGCGGATATACACAGTCTGGCGGAAATCGAATTTTTAACAACCCCGATGCGCGCACGCTCGCTGTCCCACAAGAACAACAGAAATTGAGCAAAAATAAATAGGCCATCAAAAACAATAATAAAATCAGGATCGTCGCTACTCTGGGCTCCCTACGCCATCCCATCGGGTATTCGGAGAGGCGATATACCCCACCCTGCATATTGGACGTGCTGTGCTGAGCTACTATTCCAATGTACTTGAAATTGAATTGGATAGTTGTAGCTCTTTCTTTCACTGATTCCCACCGAAGCACACCCGTTGAACGGTGAAGCGCAGCTGTGTCGAAAAATGATTATTCCTAAGTTGCTGGCGAGACGTTTTTCTGTTTGGTGTATTGGAAATTGTTTATGAGCGGCCTAGGCGAATAACGACCGAACGTAAATAATGACGCCCTAAATGGTATGCATGGCTTTTTCAGCTATCGTGCATTGAAACGGGCCGGACAGGTTTGGTTTGGTGTTCTCACACGCCTGGATAATTTCGAGCCAATTTGTCAACATCAATGGTCCATTCTACATTGACATTGATTTTAACAATGGTCCACCCTGGCGGGAGTCCCCATAACTGAGCGCGCATCATGTACGTGAAAAATAAATACACATGCACAATTGATAGGAAAACACGCTAATTATACAAACATATCCATTAAAAAAAAAAAAAAATGGCGGAAATGCCTGCGTCATTTTAAAAAGCATTTTTTATTTAAATTTTTGCTTTCAGAATGTATACTTTCATAATTTATGACTTTCCGATTTTACGACGAATCAATTTTGTATAGAAAGAGATTTGGCAACAGATGACGCGTTTGTTTTCTACTTGCTGATGTTTTTCAAACCTTCACCATTGTTGTCAAAACAATCAGTATTGCCACCAAATTGCATGCAATACATCTTCGCAACGGAAAGATTCCAACAGAAAAAAAAAGCCGAAGAGGTGGGAGGTCTAGTCTCCACGTTCACAATCCAACTAATTCGCGCCGCGGCATTCTGACGCCAGGTGGCAGGTACGTCGTGCGCCATTATGCAGCTGATTGATGATCGACTGCGTTCGGCGGCATGCCAAGGATTGAGTTTTACAAAATCGAATCAAACCACTAGAAAAAAATAGAATTAGCCACTCAAAAAAACATGGAATACTGACATATAAAGTTTAAAAAATGGGCGTGCTCAGATTTTGAGTTCTTGTGACGACATTCCGATGTAAACTATAGTTAGAGGACCAAACAGTGATCATTAAAAATAAAACGCCAAAAAGGACAGTTTTAATGTAATTGCAATGCAAGTCACACCCAAGTGGTTGTACACGAGTATAGTTTAATTCTGCAAAACAGAGAACAGGATTTGGTGGGTGTCTTGTGTGTTGTCAGTTGGTCTTTAAGTCGATCGTGACCCTTAACACATAAATCTATCGTCTAGCTCAGTGGTGGACAAACGTTTTGACACGCAATCTAAAAAATAGATGTAGCCAATTTTGTCAATGGTCGCCTACTATAGGAGTTCTTCTCCACTGGACCTCTGAATAGACAACCAATAAAGTTTTGGTTTGGAACACAATGGTTAGCCTATCAATACATACAATGATGTGGAGGTTACCAACGATATTTCGTAATGACGTTAATATGACATTTTTCGATCCTAGTGGAGCACAAGCCAAAATTAATCAGTTTCAAATACAGTGAAAGTTTCAAAATCTAAAAACAATATTTTAGCTATTTGATTTTGTTCAAATTATCCTCCCAAAATTTTAATCTACACAATTATTTTTTAAATATGTCTTATGTTTGACAGATGCGTGTTCGTTCCTTAAAAAAAATATGAAGAAATATCCTACCAACAATTTTTTTAAACTGAAATGCAGAAATATAATTTTTTTCTACCTAAAAACTCTTGACAGTCACATGGAGTGCGCAGTTGCACAACTGTGATAGCTAGATGAAATCTTTTTTCGCGCGCGTCACAATTTGCCCACCTCTGGCCTAACCCACTAACTGAACTCGTTCGCCGACTACAGTTCTTTTTTTTGTTTTTGTTTTGCGGGTAGCAAAAATACAAATTCTTTACCAAATCACCTCGTTTCATACATTTTGGTTGTCGTTTTAACTAGGCACACGCGCGATCATGCGCGCGTGATCTGCCTTCAAAGCCAGTGTCATTTGTGACGTCAACGGTTGACAAAGCGCTCACGAACAGGATTCCGCCAAAGAGGTGGAATAAGATGACAACCAAAAGCAATTGGCGAGTACAATGAATTATTTCCTTCGTTTTTCTAACACGAACACTCCGTTTGGAGACTGGCCAAGCTATCGCGTTTTGGATCTCGAATTAATATTGTTGACGTTACAATAAATTTATTTCCATTTTCATTGAAGAAGTAATCCAAAAAACATTTTTAAAAATGTCACTAACACCTGACTGAAAGGAATTTGAATAGCCAGAACATTTTATACTTTGGTTGCCGGCGGAAAGTATATGACTCGTGATTTCTAACCTACTCGATTTCTTTAGCGGGCGTGTGGAACATAACGAAAGCGTTTGACACCACATGGTAGCGCCATTGATGCCAAACACGTGCAGCGTGAGTAGAGAAAGCGGGAGAAGCGACTTGAACTGTCACAGTAGAGATAATAATCATCGAGGCGAATAGAGAAATGATTCAAAAATGTTCGCAGAACACGAAGCAGGAAGAAATAAAAAATGAGTTGTAATTTCCGTCCCATTTCTAACCGACACTTTCAAAAGTTACTCCGGTCAAAATTCTCTTGGCAAGCCGACTGACAGATAGCATTGCTTCCAAAATTCAAATTCTGTACGATTACTGCGCAAAGAAGATTAATTATGCAGTCTCATAGATTTACGCTAGGCCAAAACCAAATCCAGAAACAGTAATTTTTTTTACAGAGTATAGAGCACCTCAACACCGAATTATTCTACCCACCCTAAGCATTTGCCATTTTGAAACACATAAGCGAGTCCTAAGTTACTAGTGCGGCTAAGTCATTCTCTCACTTTATCTAGCTGTAAGAACAGAAGTAATTAAACGGCCCATTTAATTTATCAGTTGCAGTTTAATTAAAGTGATAAAAAAGCATTAACATTCCGAGCTTTTGACAGTCAAGACATATTGGAAATGCCAATTGACATCCCTTAAGGCCCATAAGAAGAATTAAAAAAAAAAATTCTCGTACGATCCTTGTATAGTTGCAACCCATCTGTATGTGCCAATCGAGTTAACAATTTTCCTTTCATGTAAATAACCCTATAGCTAGGGGCGTGTAATGGTCTGCTATTTTCTGTAATTAATGAAATTGCATATCCTTCGGACAATTAAATGCACGAAAATTTATTTGTTAGGCAAATAAAACGAATATTGGCCTTTCATGAAGTAAATACTATTTCGGTAAATAGAGCAAAGTTAGCAAACAATCAAAAAATTGTTCGTGTTCATTTAGAACGAAGGCAAGCCAGCCGACTGTAAACAACAAATTTGCATTCGAACTGTTTACGTTAAAATATTTTGCTGCACTGCTACGTCAAGCGCATCAAATGACATTTTACCAAAACAAATATAAGGTTACATTGGTCTCATTTCGCAGAACCTCACATTTTTATTTTCGATTTTGTAAATAAAAAAACAGACTTTTGATGTTTTACTACAATTTCGACAAAATTATTCTGCCATGTGTTTAAACATCAAAACTGTATCAGTATTCAGCTTGGTTTTTTTTGTTTACGAGCAACAAGATAAGCTATTATTACAAAGCATCTCGAAATTATAACTGTAATAATCGTGCATCATTCGTACGGTGGCAGGACCAAGTGCTTGGTGGGACGACAAAATTTCAAAAGACTTACTGAGTGCTAATGAACTCGCGTATACCGAACGTTAAGGATACGTTTATTCCACGACAAACGATTGCATATAAATTAGGTATTTGAATTCAAACGAGACCTCGACTAATTACATCCAGTCAATTCATTGGAACACGTTTTTTTCACCCTTTTCAATCCCACCTGATCGATTCATCCCACACACTGAGCAGTTGGTCCCATCAATGCCGATGATTTGATATACGCGATACAGCAGTTCATTAAAATTCAAAACGGGTGTGTGTATTCGTTACCGCGGCAAGATTCGACAACGAGATTGCCAGACTGAATGGTGCCGAGATACTCGCATTCCCTGATGTGTCGTTCACATCATTAGACCTTAATCCTCAGCGGAGCTTGGAGTTAAAGATCCGGAAGACTTACAGGGTGCACAAAAAAGAGTATTCATAGATTAATAATTCAAATTGGAAACCGTTGATCAAATTGAATGAAATTCCACATACAGGTTGGCAATAAATACCAAGTACACCCGTAGTACTAAAATATGTTTAATTGCCTGTTCTCACGGATTATTGGATATTCAATACCATATGTTAACGAATCTACAATTGTCCAACTCAACAACGACAAACAACAGCGCTTAGCGCGAAATAAAAGAGAAAACAGTAGAGATTGAAACTCCTTATTGAACACCGCCCGGTAGGAGTCGCCCTCGTCGGTGGGCAGCACGATGTCCACGGAGCGCGAATGCTGAGCCTTGGGCACGTCCAGGTAGGTACCTCCGGCCTCGCCCTGACCGGGCACCTTGGCGAAGCTAGAGTCGACGGAGGCCGAACGCTGCTGCTTGGGCAACACGGGCACCTGCAGCGACAACACCGTCTCGCCGGCCAGTGCGCCGGGCGGCGTGCTCAACCGCCGCGGTCCCGAGCCGTAGGGTAGCAGGGTGCCGCCACCCAACGATCCCATCACTCTCCGCTGTCCCTCGCCCGGGGCGGCCGGATCGGACAAGAGGCTCTCCTCGCTGCTCTCCCCCACGCTGGCCGTGGTGGGCGGGCTGTCCGGGCTGCCCACCAGGCACGGCAGGAAGTCGTCGACAGCCGACAGGTGGCGCGGCGGCGGCGAGGACAACGGGCCGAGCACCGACGGGAAGCGCGGCGCCCGCTCCGAGCTGGGCGAGTTGGGCGAAAGGATGACGGTAATGCCGGCCAGCGTCCGCCGCTTGGCGCCGAGAAACAGCGCCGGATCGACTATGGAGTCGTCGAGCGGCGGCGCATAGTCATCCAGCTCGTCCTCCTCCCCGTCCTCTTCCTCCTCATCACTGCCATCACCGTCGTCCGACAGCGATTCGGACGACAAATAGGACAAACGACTTGGCCGTAGTAGGCCCTGGCTGGCCGCCTGGACCTCAAGCGCCTCCAGCTCCCGCGCGTACTCGTCGCACAGGAGGCAGTGGATGCAGTTAGCCGAGCCGGAACGGCCGCCGGAACTCCCGCCACGCTCTCCGCCACCCACCACCACGCCAGCCGACCGCCGCCAAGCCTTGAATTTCGGCACCTCCAACCCGCTCTCCGCGGGAACGGGTCCGGCATTTGGCGGCGGATCCTTGGAGTAGGACGACGAGCTGGACGAGTCGAACGATTTGGAGCGCTGGTTGCGGACGCCCGGGACCCGTTGGAACAGATCGCTGCCGAATCCGCTGCCGAATCCGCCGCCGCCGCCGCTGGAACCTCCACCACCTCCACCTCCACCTGGGTGACCCTTCTTTTTTCGGTACTCGATGTCGTCGAAGGAGGCGGAGCGGATCTGTTTGGGCACCTCCAAACTGTCCTGCGACTTCATTTCCAGCGAGGAGGACGGGCTGGTGGAGGTGGAGGAGGCCGGCGAGTAGGACCGCTTCAACGTGTTCTTCAGTTTCTTATGCATGATGGTGATGGTGGTGATGGTGCAGGGATTCGTGCAACGGCGACGGCATGATACCCCGCGCGTCGGCGGGATTGGCGGGCGGACCGATACGGCCTAAAGTACGGCGTGTCATCTTTCGAAAAAAATAGGGGGATGGTGTGACGATCTACAGTGGAGTGGTCGTGACGCTGATCTGGATAGGATTCTTGGAACGTCAAAGCTTCCGCCAAATGAAATCAGCTAAACTTTCAGTCTCGCATGAACGACTCCACCAAAAACACCAATTATAATTTTTATGAAATATCCAAAACCAGTCCACACACATACGCTGAAAAACCGACTTTTGAAAAAGCTGTCAACCCAACAACACACGGCGAGAGTTCATCAAAGTTTAATAAACCGTAAGAAACTCGCGCACGCATTCGCGAACAACCTAAAGTTGTGCGTTTGGGACATACACCGGCGGACGGCGACAGAACAGCTTGCTTTCGTTCGGTCGGTGCGAGAGATTACGTAAGCGGGACACGGGGAACACTATCACGTGCGTCACCAACACATACACAGCCAGCACGCACACTCTCACAGGCGGAGTTCCGAGTTCCTCACGGGCAGCGGCTGCCGCCGAAATGCCACTGCTGCGCCGACGACGATCGAGAACGGAACGGGGAAAAGCATCCTGCGAGCGCGCGCGCCACTAGTGTGTGTGTGTGAAGTGTGTTGCGTGCTTGGCGGCCGCAGAACTGGCAGACGGCGCCTCACACTCGTAGTCGTCGCGAGTAAACAACAGACCGAGCGAAAATGCGAGAGACAGCAGCCGACACATGAGCGTTGCCAGCGCGTTCCACCCGCGAATGGGAACACCGCCTACACACATGCACAGCCTATGCGCGTAGCCTGCTAAGACCCACGTCTAAAATCGTAACACATCGCAATTTTAATCAAAGGGTTTCTAATCTAAACGCGAGATGCACACAAAGCTACCATGAATAATCACAAGCATGTCCTTTAACATCATTCGCGAAGCAGATCAATATACAGTTTTAAAATGTCTGTAATAAAAAAATTAAACAAAGATAAAACTTGCTTCTTTGGCTTATCCATTGTTTTAATTTGTACCTAACCTGTTGACAAATTGTAGCTTTGTCATTCAGGATAAAATGATGCTCTTGGTTTGTTGGTTTAATTTTATTAATTATTATTATTCATAAAATGATAAACGAAATTCTAAGACGCCGATATAATTTCATGTCGCTGAATGTAATATTATCGAACACCTCCACTCACCCAGCACTAGAGACTATTTACAATGACAATTAATTAATGAATTACAATGAACAGTCAAATTATCAGGTAAGCTTGACTACAAACAGGGTCTCACAGGAGGATAGTCACGCCCGTTATTCACATTTCAAGTAGCAAATACCTTCCATGCCTGTACTATTTTCTAAACGCGTGAACCACATGCATACCTGGGCACGCGTGCGCAATTTAGTCAGATGGCAGCGCCAATGAGGAAATGACTACCTTTGACAGCTTCAAATTCAATTCATCATTTCTTCAAAAAAGTGGGTCTGTTTAAACAGAAGCGATTTCGCATTTATTTCTTCGTAAACGAATTCAAACCGGTCGTAGTTCAAATATGTGCGCATGGAATAAGAAGCTGCTAAGTAAATTGGGGCGTACAATGTACTGGAAATTAAATCTCTGTATCCAAATTGTCGCTAATTCGCATTATTTTATCATTTTTACAACTTAAATCACCTTAACCAGTTCGTAGGACGGGCTTGTACCTCGTTTAATACATACGCACGTATTAATGAGTACTCTGTAGATTATGCACCACAGAACGAGAAATATTAAACACGAATCCCACGATGCATCAAGAAAATAAAAATTCTCTGTTCAACGTTTCTTGATATGTGCCATTCTAAGACTCATCGATTTTCAGTGAGCAATGCATTCTCCCAACCCCCTCCCTCCTTAATGTATCGTTCGTTTTGATAAGGTTTTTTCTCGGGAAAAAACCAATAAGACAAAAAACTGCTATTCAAGGTATAGCAATCTATATAAGCATTGAATGCGACTCCAGTATTCCATGGAGTACGATGAAGGCAAGCGGATTCTCAGTTCACTCCCTCTTTTGTGATCAATTATGAATGAATTCCATTGTGAGTTCCCCCCGCTCAATATATACAGGGTGGGCAAAAAAAAAGGCACCCAAAATTCTTCGCGAAAAGTTAACCGATTTTCTTAAAACTTGGCATTGGTGTTTATCTACTCCTTATTTATAAATTTTTCGCGCAAAAATGTCATTGAAAATGTTTCTGTTCATAGGGGGCGCTACATTACGTCGTAAACATTGGAATCCAGTTTGACATCGTGTATCGTTACCTTTGTTTCAAAATTGCATTCAGTGAGACGACCGAATTGCGGATTTTTTTTACGGAAAACAAAAAAATTACTGCGTTAGGAGATTTTTAAAAACACTTTCTTAAGAAATAACAAACTTTAATCGATTCAGACACGATGAAAGTCGTGGGCAAAAAGTCAGGGCACCCGAAATGGTTTTAGCTACAAATTGAACAAATGTTTACAGAATGCTTTGAAATTTTGTAAAAACAATCATAAACTAATTACAAACAAATTCATCATTTCAGTGTTTTTTTTCATAGTGTCCTAATTAAAAATAAAAAAAACGCGGAAACAAACTTTGCTGAGCAAATTTCGCGTCTATTGTTGGCTATTGCATGCGGACTTCTGAAAACAATTCACATTAAAAACAAATATTTCTTTATGCTTGCACAAAAAAAAATAAAAAAAAATAAATAAATAAAAATAAAAAATAAATAAAAATCACTTTGAAAAACCAGTCTTTCGCACAATATATCCCTGGCTTTTGTAACTTTAGGGTCACAACTCCTGGTTCAAAACCAATTGTCAACTTATGCCATATTTTCTTCATCCGCACGACGTCTCTCTATGTGTATGAATCAATTCACTGTTATTATTTCTCAAGAAAGTTTTATAAGCATCGCCTAGTGCAGTAATTTTTTTGTTTTCTGTAAGAGGGTCGCAATGATGTCCAAACAGACAAACAATCAACACTCAAGTCATCTTAATAGAAAGTTTTTAAAAAAAGAAAAATAGATAAATAAGTTATTAATAAGTAATTGTAGATTTCAAATTTCATTGAATGTAATTTTGTTAATAGCAAGGTCAGAAATATCAAAGTGTTGGAATTTATAGCTGTCCTAGCTGTTGGCATTTATAACTGCGAAAAAAATATAAACAAGATTATTAGTAATGTACGTTTGTCGTTTAATTAATTAATTCAACATGTTATTAACACAATGCATTTAAATTTCAACCATGTGTTTAATAATCCTGGTAGAAAAGTATTTAGTCAGCTATGACAGTACAAGATCTTTTTCACGCAGCTCTTTTAAGTTCAAATTCAGCTTATTAGACGCAGATCAAACATTTTTTGTTAACCTTTCACATTTCATTATACGAATCACGTGGCTTTTAAAGAATACTTGCTAGAACAAATATTCCAGTCTCCATATTTGATTAACTCTTCTATCACAAAATCTTCTCACAGCCTAGTTTTTTTAAAAATTATTTTACCTGAATTTCCAGTTCTGATCTCTCAATTAAATTAAAGAGATAGATCTTGATGAAAAGGTCATACAAAAGCAATTAAAAGCGTGTTCCCCGATTCAATTCTTAAACAGAATAAATCCTATTAAATGAACCACGGATAAATACAAGTAAATTTTCAAGAAATAAATAACGCATCGCACAAAACGAAATTGTGAGCTTCTCTAAAATTGAACAGGAATTTGAATGAAAAGTGCAGGACAAATAATCGAGTATTAAAACTCATTACCATGGCACGAGGTTTTGTAAAATAAATGCAACAAGAAAATACAAGTTGTCTTGCAAACGATCCAAAAAAAAATCAAATAACGGTGCTACTGCTGCTGCTTTATCTCACAAAAAATGTATACCTACTTCAGAATCACTGCACATGTTTCTCAGTACAACTGTTAACCCTTGACCACATTGAATTAATGTTTATTGCTGCGAAAGGTTACTTCCAAATAGGAAAACACGAGGAAAAGCCAATGGTCCCTATCTCATCAGTTTACCACGAGTGACCATGAAACGCCATGTACGAGTCGTCAAGACGTGGCTAATTTTTTTTTTCAATTCCCTCATCTGGAGTAACTTGAGTTACTTGACGCATCTGCTATTTGGCCGGATCATTTTGCGGGAATTTACCTTGGACACCGTGTATAATAGGATGGCAAATGAAGTGCTCGTCCAAGAATACCACATTTTTAATAGAAGCGTTTAAAAAGTCTGGATGCATGACCGCATCACCTGGACTGCATAGGAGGACGGAGAATGAACCGAGAGGAAGCACTTCTATAGAACGTTGGAGTATGGTCTCACGTACTATACTAACATTGGCGGCTGTCTCAAAACTGAACTACTGTAGCAACTGCTGGCGTTCAACGCTAAGGCTAAATCGGAGATGGTGGAGATTTTCATTTTTAACAAATACTGGCTTACAACAAAATACAAATAAAAATACTTATATCTATTTTGTCCGCACGACATAATTTAGATAGCGTAATACTGATAAAAAAAAAAATGCTTAAAACGCACAGCAATGAGCTCGAAAACGTAAAAAATTGTTTAAAATTTTTGGGCACACCATCTAAAAAAAAGAGAGGATTCAGTTGGTCTAGCCTGTCTCCTTCTCAACTACATGTAGAATAGTTACTGCATAGCACTCTCCCAGCGGTAACAATAATATTAGTGCTTTAAATAACCCGAGATTACTTTGGTATAGATTGAGGAATGTTAGCCGCCAGACGTCACGACAACCAAATCCTACGACGATTCTTTGTCGTCCACGCTGAAGTTCTGCTGTGGCGGGTAGGTGCAACCGGACTGTTGGATGACCTGGACGGCGGCGTAGATTGCACATTGGATACAGATGTGGATGGGCTTGTTCTGAATGTACATGGCCAGGAAACCTATTTTGAGAGACGCGAGATTTAAATGAGATGGGAATCAGTCAAGCAAGGTCAATGTAGAAATTTATCACGAGTTCATGCAAATAGCAGGACGACGATTTCAAGAATATAGTATTTACTAGTTTTATTATTATTATTCTTGATAATTTACGTGATCTCGTTCATCTTCACCCGCTCGGCCCAACGCCTCAATCAAGACGATGCGATTAATTCAAGATGAGATGATAATACAAAATGATGACATTATCTACCTCCAGCAAATGCATCTCCAGCACCATTCGTGTCCACAATATCTTTGGGCTCGAGCGAAGGAACGGGGTATTCCGTGATTTTGCCATCTGCAAGAGTTACAATTTACAATTACAATTTGTACCCGCGAGCAGCCCCGGGTGGGGGGCCAATGGCGGGGGTCAAGTGACCAGTCTATGAAATAACCTATTTCGTTGTTTTGTTTTTTAATATCCTCCCTTCCTCTGT
>JAUJYS010004051.1:0-12374 GCA_033995665.1 Melogona broelemanni | reverse complement strand
CACATATCTCCAAAGAGACACGAGGGTGCAGTATTCCTGTAGTGCACTAGGCGCTACGGTGAATTAAAAAAAAAATTCTAGTGATTCCAAGGACAAGTTCTTTCCAGTTGGGTCGATTGATGCATCGAACAAGGTGTGTGCAACACCCAATAATTCTTAAATTATTGAATAATATTTTAATAATATTTGATAATATTTGAATAATATTTGATAATATTTGAATAATATTTGATAATATTTGAATAATAAACATTATATGAATAGTTGTTATAAGCTTCGTTTCTGCAGTCGTATTTACCGGTAATAATTGATCATCCAATCTTGTACATGTGTGACGGGAGATCATTTAGAGTATTTTGTGGGAATCCTTCCTTTCACCGTGATCCTTAAACTTTTCCATTGTTTCGAAGTTTTTTATTTTTTGTTAGTTATTATTATTTCATACATCTTATGTTGTGCAGTACTATTGCATTTGGTTGTATCATTTAATTATCGTTATAACTTTCCTAATTTTGTTTTGATACATGATAAGTGTGTAACTGTGATATTACTAGTTTTGTAACTATTTTTGTTTCATGCTTAACTGAAATAAAATTACACTAAACCGTAATCCCTGAGTGTAGATGTAAAACCTGTTCAATGGAAATTGTTAGCTGAAGGGTGAAGAGATTGAGATTGACAACGGAAATAAATATATAAAGTCATAGACGAGTGCCTTCATGTCTCTCAGCAATCGCGAAATATCAACATATATTTGTCCAATTATATAAAAACACAACTAGCCACAAGCATTGGCCTGAACATCGATTGTCCCAGCTCGAGGCGCACCAATGATATAACGACGTTGTGTTAACTAGACCCCATAAATAACGTAAAATAAACGTAGAATTAATCAGTATTTGTGACACAAAAACAAAGTCATGAAAGTCGAACAAACCTTAAACAACCGTTAACACCCTAAACTTAGAAGGTATTAAAAAAAACTACAGAAATAAAATAATAAATATATTTTTTGAATGTATAAAATCACCAAAGGTTCTCTATACGTTTCCATGCGATCAAGCATTGAGTTTGAGATTGTTTATTTACTTTCGTATGAAATTTTAGAAAAAGTACAAATTAATAAAAAAAAAACAAAAAAAAAATAATAATGACACTCGTCCCAATGGTGATTTGTTTTGATTGTAAAATCGGAACACATCGCAAAATTATTTCGTTACCCTTTAGGAGCGCCAGTGGCGCTCGTGCTGCTCGAGTTATACTTTGAATGGATGTAGAACTTAGTCATGCAAATTCGAAGGCAAAGAGAGAAGCGAGGACAAGCGAGAATGTCTCGAGTAGGTGGTTGGGTATTTGGGTATTTGAAAGACGAAAAAAAAAAGCCCCGTTCACGTTCAAAGAGATGTGGGGCTAGAGGAAACATTGGCTTGGTTGATGTAACCATCGGAGCCTCGTACATAGCTGTATGAGTGAGAAGCGAACTTCAGAAATAATTAGCCAATGTTTTCTATTGGCTTTTTGAAATATTTAATTATATTAACGGCAAACTAATATACTGTACAGTGTACATGTATGTCAGTCAATCTGCAGTAATTTTCAAATGAAATATATTTTGTGTGCTTTTTCAATGAAGATCCAGCGTTTACAGAACGTTTTCTGTACATTCGAATAATGAATGATGGCTTTGCGAAACTTGTTAATACGAAACATCGTAATTTTGAGATGAGTTTTCACTTCAATCGAAATATACTTTTCCGGATTCTTTAAGTGTTTTATAACCGGCTTTCATGACACTAATGTAGATGATCTTAGTTTTTCCATAATATTGCACCAGCATCTTAAAAAAGTACAATTTGAGAATGCTCTAACAATCTTAGAAAATATTGTTGCTCGAGACATCCTGAAATTAAAAAAGGTTATTTTTTTGTCAGATTTACCGATATGCAGATTTATCTAAGCAGATTTACCGTTTGGATGTGTTTGTCATACTACTGTCGCATTCTATCCTCTCAATATGTCTTTGCCAAGCTACTCGTGACTGGTGGCAGACGTCGATTTCTTCTCTCTTATTCGCTGCTACGTGTGGCCGCAGCGCGCCCTCTTTTTTATCGCCGGGCCCACGTACATCGGTTACCATGGAAACGTCACCGGGCAACCTGTCCGATGCGGACGGATACCTTTTTGTGTAGCGACCCTCCTCCTCCCTCCCCCACCCACTCCTCCCACACTCTAGTGAATGGTTCGTCCACCTTAAAGTGTCGTGAAATAAATATAACCCTCTGCCGCGTGCGCCCTCCCTTTTTGAAGAATAAATCGATGGTGCTGCCACCGTGCGGGGGCTATCGGGATCGCTTATTTGGTGGCGATATTTCTTAGTGATTTCTGCGAGATTTCTCGATATATTTTTTTGCGCGTTCGCTTCGTAGTGCGAAACTTCTGGACCAGTCTCGGCAAAAATCGATCAATTTGTTCACGTGAATGTTGCTGTTCATTTTTTGGCATGTTTTTCCAGACGTTAGACGAACGGATTAAACATTTAACGCGGGAAAATAACTTTTGACACTTTCCTTTTCACGTTTCAAATAAAATATGTTTGTATTTTTGACGTAATTTTTAAGTAATTTTTTCATAAAGTAGCTCATCCTATTTTAAGACAAATGATAAGCCACTCTAACGAAATTTCTGCCTACGAAATGTTCTTACAGCTCTTATTTTATACGTTAACGAACGAATAAAAATAAAAAAAATAAAAATAACGAGGGAAACTAACTTTTTCCACAGTCCTTTCACGTTCCAAATCAATTGTTTTTGAATTTTTGACACAATTTCCCTTTTCGTTTTTTCCATCAAGGGGTTTTACCATATTTTAAGAAAAATGATAAGCCACTTTGACGGAATTTCTGCCAATGAAGTAAAAATCCTTAAGCCCTCATTTTGTTTGTCCAATGCAATACCATGCAGCGCATTCCTTGGTACTTAGGTATACAGGCTTGCATTGTTATTGATTTTCTAAGTGGTCAGGTTGATCTCCGACGGTCGAATGACGTTACCACGGCCACCGATGTGTTCGGTTGTTATGGTCAATTTTCCCTATTACGTTTTCGTCAAATCCCTCTTGTCTTCGAATCCCCCCCCCCTTCCCCTATGCAGACAGGACCAGACCTCATTTACGTGATCGACGCAATGGATTTATGTGCATCCTACTGGAGAAAAGGTTGTGCTGTAGGGGGGTGGTAGAGAGAACCTAATCCCCTCTGGGTGCATACCAGTACGCCCGTTAAATTTTAAGAGGAAAAGTTTGTGCGGGAGAAAGAAAGTAAACCGAACGAAGGACGTGTCCAGTCTGTGTTGTTTAATCGATGATCATCAGTCATTTGCGGTTAGCGTCCTTTAAACATTTTCAGCGTTCCTAGCGATGAATTGACAATTATGGCGGACAAAGCGCCACCTTGAGTTAAAACGCCGCGAAATATAACGCAAATAAATGATTTATTTGACAATGTGGAATGACAACTACTTAACCATATGGAAATGTATATATATCCATATGGAAATTGTAAACAATTTTGAGCTTGAATTTACTGGTTCTCCGTAAGTGTGGTTTATTAGTCGAGCAATTCAATCGAGTCCATTCAAACGTTCATTTAATTATAATCCTTCTTCTGACTTCGCCGCGCACCTGCACTTTTTGATAGCAAAAATGCTTGGAAAAGTTATTTTTAATTTTTAGAGGGCTTTTCATTCATTCATTCATGGAGAAATGTCGTTAAGTCGAAATGTCGTTAATAGGTTTCAATAGGAAGAACGAGATACTGACAAATATGGAATGTTATAGGAATATCGAGATAATGTCGAACTACTTAGGTTAAGATTATTTTTATAAAGAGTATCTAAGGCGATTGCTATTAAAGTACGGATTTTGCTTTTCCCTTACAAATTTTATAAGATTATTTCGTTGTACAAGCGTAATAAGAACGTTTCGATCATGTGCTCGAAGCAAGCATTTTATTTATATATATTTGTTGCCCCGTACGAAAACAGTCGTGGTGGCGGTGGGTTTAACGTTAAAACGGGTAGGAGTGGTGGGGGGATGAGGGGTGAGAAAGGGCGGCCAACTCTATTGTGTGCGCGTGCATGCGTAAACGAAATCATAAAAAGGACATCTCGGCTGGGCGAAGGTTTGCTCGAGCTGTGGCATAAGTGAAGCGCATATTCGCGGGGCGAGTGGGACGGCTGCTGTTGTTATGATCACATTGGCCGCTCTGGTGGCACCCGAGAAAGGCAATCGGTTGTGGCGCCATCTGACGGAGAGCGCAACTCCCTGTACGAATGACTCCTTTGACGAGTGACCGGAGATAACGTCGTCTAAGATTTTCAGTGTGCCATTTTGAAGGTATGGTGTACCCGGATCGGATCCCTGCGTCCGATTGATGGGTTATGTCTGGTGACGTCATAGTTATGTTTGAAGATGGTACTAACACCTAGATGTTGTAGGCTCTTAGAGAGCGTTGTTCGAGTTTTTAATTTTGTGTACGGCCTACGAGTCACATTATTAAGGTGTCGCATCTCGACCGCGAACGGTGCATTCGGCGCTGACATTGAACCGTGGCTGCGTTTGTCTGTGACTATCCAGTGTATTCAAGTGCATAAAGAACGCGGTCTATTTATGTAATGTGTATAGAGGTGGCTAGCGAGGATTATTCCGGAATATGGGGTAGGTGAGGGAGGGAGGGAGGAGATACTGTGTATCGCAACGATTGTCGACGTTTAACCGTTTCGGCGGTGGTGCGTAAGCTTCTAAGCGATCAACTAGGACAGCGTTGATGTTGGGTATTGTTCACGACAGCCAATCCTTGAGCTTTCACGGGTTGCTTTCGGATTTGGACGATATTGTCGTTCTATGTATTGACTAATGCGAACAGATGCTGTTTTGGGAATTTTTGGGTAACAGTTGTAGACTTCTCTTTTCATTTTTACTTCGGCTAAAAATGAAAAGAGAAGTCGACAATTGTTACCCTAAGGTACCCAAAACAACACAGACATTTTGACGAATTTCGGTCAATGGTAATTCATACTCACAACGCACAACAACCATATATTCCCATATATTGCTACGGTGCGGAAATTACCTCGTCTAAATCTAAATATCGAAACAGTCAACGTTTTACCATGGCTGGAAGACGTGGCCAAAAGTCCACAATAGCTCCCCTGATCCCCTATTGTGACGTAGGTGAATACTCTTTCAACAAAATGAAACTGCACTTGGAAGCAACAAATAAACATGTATCTTTTCATTCGTCCCATTCATGCCTTGCTCATGGAATTCAAACAAAAAACCTAGACTGTTTGCCGACAAAAGATACGAGTGTTTTTATCCACATTGCATATTAATGTTTCTATACAATTCGCATGATCGCACAAACTGAATTAGTGGGGCCTGCACGTTATTGTGCTTATGTAGACAATATTTTTTGTAGCAGAAACCGTACAACTAAAGTTGTTTATTAATTTATCTCCCTCCCACTATGATTAAATACGGGACTGGTACCATTTGTTTATGTTATATCTATGCATATGCGGACAAAATTGGCAAGAATAAAATGCTTCATGCACAATGTACGGCATTACGACGCACTGTATATTATGAAAACTTAACTGCGGTTTGCTTATTATATTTCCTTTAGAATTGCTCGTACCCCTACGATATTCTAATTTGAGTGTCATTTTGAATGAACCAAACAAGTTGTTAAAATTTATTAAAAATGATATTGACATTTCTTTCATTCAATTTTACATAATAGGGCAGAAGTTGGTTCAAAAGTCAGTCAGTAAAAGTATGGCGACGTTGTTGGTATCTGAGGTGATTACAGATAGAGTAGGTTTCGGCATGAATCCGCCATTCGTTTTAGAAGCGTCTATCCTATTATACGTTGCTGATATAATAAGGTTTTGAGAGAAAGCTGCTGAAAATGTCAAGCGTTTTTGTGTGAGCTTCTAATGTGATTTGTCACTGGGCTTAATATCAGACTACTTTGTCGAGAGGTACGCATCCGCGGCCTCATTTCTTTATTTGATATCTGGCAGAGGCAATTGCATACATTTTATTTTTTGTCGTTTTTGGTCTTCCTTCTCCAAATAAATCGAATCGTGGTGACTCCCCCTCCCTCCCTAGCTCCGGTCTGGTTAACGAGAGCCGAATCTCGGGCTATTTAATTAAAATCTCTCCGAGACGAGTGTTTGTTTTCGGTCGACAAAAATTTGGATTACTTTTACATTAGAAATCTGCGTATTGTCGACGACATGTACATGTAGACGAATTCAGGCAAGTCTAGGAGAGACAGAAGCACGACGTTTTTATTTTGCAATTATAGTTGTCTGATTCCAGCGGCGACGGAAAGGATACGAGAGGAGGAAAATAAAAAGTTCTCGTATACTTTTCGGCTCGAATGACTCGCAATGTGCAATCTTTATGCTTCAGGGACGACTCTAAACATAATGAAATTATGCAGAAGATCCGCGCTCTTTCGACAAGATCGATTATTCGTTGAATTGAACGTCAGGCCAACTTGCCTCGTATTGTGTCGATGTAGCGAAATAAAATGAAGAATTGATATTAATTTCAGGTGGTTAGAACATTTCGTAAAATGTTTCTAATGTTCTGGTGGTAACAGTCGTTACATTTTTACAGACAGATATGGTGTTGTCAAATAGGACTCTTACATATGGGTTAATAGATCGATTCTGTTCTACCCCTGATGGACGAATCGATTTAATTATCTGATAGCTGGTTTGCACCACCTATATGGCTAAAATGTGAAACAGGGCCAGCCAAACTAGTACTAGATGGCCGCTCCCGTCTCATTTTCGTTTGCAACAAACTGCGCATGTTTTATTTTCCCGGTTGTTTAGTTTCGGCGGGTAGTACCACGACGTTTGCTTATGTGATGCGGTTGGTTTCAAACATGGTCTCCTGAGGATTAGAGTTCGTGATGTGGGCGCGTTAGGACTCCAAAACAAAAGGTGGGCGTGGCATCGGTCGCTCTTATTCTTAACAATTAGCTGTGCCGAATCGATTTTTCGACCTTTTCCCCTTCTCTACAGTGACTCACCTCATCTCTGATGATTTAATTGCTTCGTGACGACCCCTACGATATGCACACCCTCTTGCGGTAATCGTCTAATCGTTTAGAAGGCGTCCATTTTTGGTCTCTGGAGTCCAGGTGTTTTCATTTGCAATTCAAATTTTCATTGCTGATGTCGACTTAATCATCCCACAGGCATCTAACTTTTTCCAACGTTTGAGGGATATATTTGTTATGTATTCGTCAAGAGAAGTGGCATCATTTTAAAAGCAAAACATTTTTTGTTCCATTCTTGGTGCTTCTGTGCAAGCTGTGTTGCCATGAGGTATTTGTGACACAGGGAGCAAGTGCTGTTTGAGTTTGGGGTCTCCGGATGATAGAGGCGCTTTCCGTCGATCGTTGAACTCTTCCTACGTTGAAAAAGCAAGCCTGCCAATTCAGCAATCGACGATGGACCGTTGTTTCCATCGCCAATGTCGTTTTTATTGTACATATGACCAGGGTGTACTGCGTACAGTCTACGATATACACACGCTGTGGTGCTAGAGGACATAGATGATTTTGCTTTTCTTTTAAAACGTTTGTGGTTCTAACAGTATACACTTCTGCGGTAGACAACACGAAAATAGTCCAGCATTTGAAGCTGCACGTAGAAATCGCTATTTAATCTTGCCTGAGAAATTGAACGTTGGCGTTTAACAATAAAATCTTGGTCACGCAACTTTAAAACGATGCTGAATAATATAACATTTTTATGTTCTGAATATTGTATAGTTTGTGGAAATATTGTAATTGATGTGGTTGGATTTGTGTAGCTTATGTGATTTTATTCGTGTCCAATAGATGGCGTTGCGTCGTTAGGCGTTTTCTTAGCTAGTCTGAGGCGATCCGACTTTCAAATTTATTGCCGAGAATTGATGACGTTTCCTGGAACTGCTTTAAGATCATTTCGTCTCTCGCATTTCCCGGCTATAAGTATATCCATTTTAATTGATTCGTCGAAGTTCTCTCTCGGCACTAATTAGTTTCGTTACAGTGTCTGCAGTAGCAGCATTTTCAATTAACGAGAATTCGCGAGTGATGCGAATTTGATAGGGTTTCAGCGGAAACGATGCTGGTACTGGTATCTTCGTTCGTTCGACGATTTGCGCTTGGCTGGGTCCGCAATATTTAGTTTCCCATACCAACGCAGCCACGGTTGGCGCTATTGCCGTGACCGCGGCTGCGTTTGTAAAATTATCGGGTGTTTTTTTTTCTCTCTTCGGCATAGAGAATGTTAAGTCTTAGTTTGTGTCGCCATCACGCGAAACACTGCTTAAAATTGTTTTCGTACACATTATCCCCTAATGACGGGGACGCGTTTCCAATGGACGAAAAAGTAAGAAAAAGTCTTCCCAGCTCAATGTATACAGACTTTATTCCATAGGGACTTTACCGAAATGTGCAGTTAGTGTTGCTGTAATTATGACTATATTCTTTCAACGGTTTAAATGGATTGAAAACTAACTGTTTTAATAATTATTAAAACAGTAAGTTAACTTATATTAGAAATCAGCGAAATATAGTCCGATAGTTAGACATATTTAATCCGACGGATAGCTCTGTCGAGGAACGTGCTTAGCTGAGTAAGCTTAACGCTTTCGATTGTGCTTGAAATACGGGCACATTCCGACTTCGAGATCACTGACGCTGCCCTTATACAGATTGCTCTCCTGAAAGCTGAACGCCCCAGCTTAAGCACCTTCGAAGCGCAATGAGCACATTCGAAGCACACTGGATTCGGCGTATACTAGTCGTCGAAGCAGGTTTGAGAAAAGTAATTCAAAGCAATCCAACGTCTCAACGCACCGCTCCTAAGTATGCTCAGAACCTCGACTTGGCTACAAGCGATTTTTTGGTTAACGACAGCTGGTGTCATGATATCATTTGCTGGATTGACTTGTTATTCGTCCCAATTCAAACATGTGATAGGGTTTGTGGTGTTAGAAAATATTTATTGCTGTCGGAATGAAAGCTCCAAGTTACCTTTGTTTTGATGACAGGAAGTAGCTTATCGTTTACAAAATGTTCTTGGAACGATATGACTATTTTATTGGGCGTGCAGTATTTTGAAAGACTTTATTTTGTGGTGTTCGAAAAATATGTTTATTGTTTAGCTGAAATTCCAGGCTACGCTTGTTTTACGTCGGTAAAATGCTGTATCTTTATAACGTGTGTTTTATTCTACGCAATATGACTAATTTCCCCTTTCTTTTTTGTTGTTTGTTTACAGGTAAGCTAAACATTTGCCTCTTGGTCTTCCTCTTCCGAACGTTTATCTTCGTGACGTTTTTGGTAAGTTTGAAATGTCGAGTAATGTCAACTTATTGGGATATTATAGGAAAAAACTATGAAATATTTGTGGTAAAGTTAGTTAATGTACTGTAGAAAAATAATTTGCTCGGTCTATAGGTTTTATGACTGCCCCCCCTCCCCCATCCCTCTCGTTGTTTTTTCCACCCGGCGAACCTATTGTACGGTTCGAGCTTATTGTACGGCGGCTGAAAACGCGACGCGACTCGATTATTCCGCTCGAAACGGCGCACTTTTATATCGCGACGTCTCCGTTTGATTTTTATTTCTTCGCCCGGTGTAGCGCTCTTTTATTAAGGCGCTCTGTTTTTATCGGCTTTGGCGAAAGGTCGGCTGAGCCCCGTGTGTCGCCTGCCCCCCTCCCCCTCCTTTCTTCTCATATTGCTTATTTAATTCCCTTTCTTCTCCAAAGTCCCGCTAGGCGCTCTCTCTGCATTCAACGTTTGTTTGTGGGGTTCGTCAGGACAATCAACGTTCAATCGAAATGCTAAAGCGTGACAATTGCTCGTTTTAAATGTCATCCAAATGTCAGCTACGTTCCCTTTAACGCGGGATAGTTCGGTTTGCGACTGAAATCGAGTAACCGTGATTCCTAAAATCGCTTTCAGATTCTTCAAATTGGCATTCAGTGTTTTTTTTTGTAACGTTTGATAATGAGGCTTACCAACGTATTCTGGTATTGGAATTTTGCCAATTCTTCTGACTTAGGTAAGGATATCCAATGGGTGCCTGATATCGTACAGAAATGGGTTTCTCGGCATTACTTCCATTCCGAAGGAAGGTATTTTTCTCGCCTGAAAAGTTCCTTAGGTTTCGGCCGGGAGTTGAACCCGTGACTCTAGACATAGAAGATGAACACGTTATCCACTATGCCACCGATAGTGCTTTTTTGTAGGGTTTTCCTCGCATTTCTACAATCAAGTGACATTGATTCGCGGAAAACAATTCAATTGTGTTTCGTTTTTGTGCGTTGAAAGACAGGGTTCTCTAACCTCGAGTACGTAACGCAAACAAAAACAAAGACTTCGGTGAACGACCTAATTAAATTTTCTCAGGAAATCTTGTTAATACTACTGCAAACAAACAGACTTTGAATGTGCGTGTTTGGGAGAGGGTGCTATTTTCGTCTTTAGTGCAGCGTGCAAATATTCTGAGAAATATATTTGTTTTGCTTATCGTGGCATTATTCAAACGAAAACAAAAATGAAATATTAATGTTAAACCCGTTATAACCAAATATTGGTTTGCAATTGCTTAATTCGTTAAACAGATTATGGGTGTGTGACTAGAACCTTACCTCATCAACCTTGGCCTCGTAAGAATAGTATGTGAACAAACTCATCCACTGGTTGATCACTCGACGATTTTCAAGACTATGGACATAGTGAAAACTTGTGCGGCCGTCGTAGTTCCGGGTTCGATTCCCGATTCGGGCTCTCGTTAATTCGATCCCTGGATTTTTGGTGAAAATGTGCCCGTTTACAGATACTCAAGCATTTAGTGGGGTACAGTATCACATTAGTTGTAAATTTATAAAAAATAAACAATAACGGTATTCTTCTGATAAAATATCAGTATATGTTTTGGGACACATGTCTATATGTCTGCGTTTCTACGAATAAAAAAATATCCAGTAAACCACAAGCTGACAGAGCTGAATTTAGACGCTACTAGGGGCGATTTTGTCGGAGATAGGCACCCAACAGAAAAATAGACTCTCTAATAGCTGCATTTTTGTCGACGAGGCTTGAAAACAAACTTTCTTTTTATACCTGAACGCTGACTAGATAACGACTAGATTTTTTTTTGTTTCCTATTTTTTGTAGGTAGAGACGGCAAAAAAAAAAGAAACTAATGTTGCCCGAGCAACCGTAATATTTATGTGGGTTGACTTGTGAGTGGATGGGGAGGGGTGGCTCGTTTGTCAGATTATGGAATAACGGGACCATCGGTTGGAGATTTTTGTTTGGCGCTGCTCAATTTTTCAGTTTCGTTTGGCGACGACATTGTTTTTATCTTTCTCGGCAGCTTGTGTGAGAGGGGCGAACTGAAAAGTGATTCATCAGTTTTGTAATTGGAACAATTGTCATATTCATTTACATTAAGATCCGAGAACTTAACGTCAATGACCCCCAATTCGTTTAATGGTGCAATGTTATCAAATAAAACCAGTCGCAAGTTAGTTATCCGAAATCTCTAGTGGTAACGTATCTCGGTGATTCTTTTTATTACTAATCATCATTTTCATGCATTATTCTTAATCGATGTTGGTGTATTAAATACACGCAGAGACAGATGTAGAATTAATTGAGAAAAACTGATTAAACGTAAATTATTCTTAATGCAGAGATAGATTTTGCATGTAAATTAAAAACTCGAAAAAGCATATCGGTGTCGATAAAATAAATTAAGCTGATGACAAATACAGTAGCTAATAAATTAATCATTTACATACGCATCTTTTATGATAAAATTCTTGCCATCAAATCTTATTCTCGCACGAATTTATAAGAAACCTGATTATTACAATTGTTACTATGAAATGTCTGCTAATGTAGCCAGTAAGTGCCACCGTTTCTTCCTCATCAAGGTCTTCCTGTTTGACTCCTTGGTCGTCGTACATAATATATATTATTTATATATTCTTTAGTCCTGCAGTATTCTTTCTTTGTAATAAACTCAAGGCCAAGAGCGTTTCGCGTTCAGAAAATTTCCCAAGCGTGTATGCTCGTAACCTAACTAGCAATTGCGGTGCGTCTTGTGCTTTCGCCCCCCACACACAATGCAGCCGGGCGTCTCCGAATGGAAGAATGAGAGACGGAGGCCTTTCTCACGGTTCGGAGGGCAAAGACACTCGCGCGGCGACGGCTAATAAGCTATTTGCTCCAACCTCCGTAACCAACTAGACGTGTACACTCTTAATTTAAGTGCCCACGAATG
>JAUJYS010004050.1:0-12379 GCA_033995665.1 Melogona broelemanni | reverse complement strand
ATAACATGAAGTGACTAATCAGGTGAGACTGACTTTCGCTACGCGCCCCACTCGATACCGTATTTTCTGGTCGCTCGTTAGTGTAAATTGGACATAATCCCATTATTACTCAATGTTTGAAAGAAAATACTTCGCGCAAATGGCTAATTTCAATGTTTGAAAGCTTTTTGTTGTTGTGAGAGGGTTGATGTACTTTAACGCACTTTTAAGACGCCAGGAACATGGCGCCAATGGCCCCCCTGGGAGCCCCGGCTCAAATTAGAACGTAATCGTCACAGCGTGCGTCGCCATTCCAAAAGAAAGTGCGGTCAAACGTGTCCGAACCCAGAAAGTCTTCTCCACTTTATATGTTCGGTGGACACATTAGCAAATGACCGTTAATCACCGTGACACAAATTTCGCTGGCAAATTACTACTGCTAATCGGAAACTTTATCTTCGGCACTTAGGCCATTAAAAATCCATTCACCCATCAATAATTATTGCAGCTGCTCCCAGCAATTGCCTTTTGAACTTGAAAATTAATACATGTACTCTTTAAAAAAAAAAAACTCGTGACGAACAACGTCCTCACATGTATGTCTGTGTTGTCAGGTTCCTTCGGCCCTCCCCAACTTATTGACAACTGTAATTAACAATTGTAATGAATTTTCTGAGATATTAATTGCAATATTAATTAGTGGTTATGGGGTTTACGCTGTGTGGTTAGCTTTGATTAATTGTAGTCGAACAATATTGTTCCTGTAACCGCATCCAACCACGTTTTCTTGACAGAGAACAAAGTGTAGTCGAGGTTGCGTAACATTCTTTTACGATGCGCGACGTGAATGATTGTTAGAGTTGACCAATGTTGAAAGCGATTCCTATTACAGCTACATACAAGTGGAGCCCCCACTGCCTCTCCCCCACCTCCACCCAGAATGCTTCAGCACTAAGGTCGGGTTTTATTTATCTTGGGTTTTTTATTATTTCTTTATTCAAAATATTCACATTGGAACGCTGGCGATGCTAGAAACTTAAAGAAAACCTTTTTGCTAAAAATATCGTTTCATTTAAATGGAGCATGGTAGAAATTCAAAATAAAAGTTACTAACGATTATTGGAATGACGAATATTTTATCGTGTAAAAAAAAATAACTTCGCTTTGTTTTTTATTTTTTTTCAAAATACGAATTGTACATATTAATAAACGATAGAAAATTAGATGAATGTTTCGTGGCTCATCCAAATTTGACTGAGGACGTACTAACGAAAACAAATCGGTGAAAAAATGATTATATAACTGGCTATTGTACCACGAAGCATTTATAATAAGCTCGAATGCGTCAATATCCTGCCTAACATAAATGTTGACTGGAATGGTTCGCACATGATGCATATGTTTTTCGCTAATTTTAAAACGTGACACAGACTGCTTCCAACAACTACAACATTCAGTAAACGGTCAGGACGTTTCCCATAAAACCATACAACGAGATGGCGAACTAGCGCCATACGGCGGGCCCACAATTTTTTGATCAAATTATTTGACTCACCTGGCTCGGCGAAAGTGATGATCTCGGAGGTCCGCGCGTAGTAGTCATCGGCGTCGTTCTGAGGCCGGTTTCCCTGCACCCGCTGATTGATCAGCTCCATGCCCTCGTCGGCCCGCCACAGAGTGTCCAACACCACTTCCCGCGGAATGGATTGCGTGATATTGGGCTTGTGTTTAAGTCCCAACTTGCTCAGAATCTGATACTTGACCGCTTCCATCCTGGCCTCGTCCACCAACTTGCGTTGCGCCTCGTCGCCCGGCCGCATGCAGTTCGGACACTTGTTTTTCCGGCCGCTTCCTCGCTCGCGTGGCCCCTTCCGGTTCTCGCGGGCCGCTTCCGCCGACGTCAGCAGTGACGCTACTACCAGGAGGACCAGGAGGAGTACCGACGCCACTCTCAGGGTGCCGTTACTGTTCGAGCATGCGCGTGGACGGTAATCGAGAGTACTTCCGGTTTGGGTGGTGGTGGTCCGACACCGGCTCGATACGGTAGTGTCTGGGACGTCGCGTGGGTGACGCTGAACGGTGGACGTGGCTGGTCGTAACCTGGACAGTTTACCGGATTGCCGGATGTCGTGATGGTCGGGGTGTGTCGGTGGTGGCCGCGGTCGCTGGGCGGCGTGGCAGTCGGTTTGAACCGGCAGGAGGCGCAATGCGAGGTCGGACGGGTTCGTCTGGTTGGGTCGAATCGACGTCCTGCACGTGGTAGTAGCTGGACTGGTTGTCGACGGCATGGCGAGGCGATCGCGGTGCATTTTTGGTACTTTGGTGGGAGGGACAGTGAAGCTCTTTTGGTGACGTCGGTTACCAAAAATTGTTAGCCGGATAGCCATAACTGGTGACGTGGGATTTGACCCGTCATGACTGGCGGTGGTTATGGTTGTCGTCTGTGTGGTAGCTAGGGTGAACCGAAGCCAAGTAGCTCGCGTTTTTTTTTTTTTTTTCTTTCTGTCTGTGCTCGGCAGACCGACTAAAATGTATCAATCATTCGGTTAATTGCGTTCGCGGCGCGTTCGTTTCGAGAAAGATTTGCGGGTCGCGCGTACCACCGCAGAAAAGTCGTAAAAGCGCGAGTCGTGGGGGGGGGGGGAAGGGGAAGATTAAATGGCGACAGCGGTTTTCGTTTCACTGCCAATTAAAAACTGTCGTCGCTTTTTCTTTCTTTTTCGTCGTTGTCGTCTCTTGTCTAGTCTGTTGTTGTTTGTTCCCTTTTTCACTCCAGCTGCTGTTTAGCCGGAATCTCGAGTTTTTAACCCGTTTTTACGGTTTGGCAGTTCAGGTTGCTCTAGGCTTAGGCTCTCGCTATAGACTCTCTAGGACGTGCCGGATTGTGCACCCTTGAGTGTTTGCCCGGAGCGATTAGTGGAAGGCCATATTGGAGGGGTGTTTTTTATATATATATTTTTATTTTTTAGTGTTTTCTAACTGTCCATCGTTATTGTGGAGTTTCTGAAGTGGCTGGTGGGTTTAATGATTGTAATTGTTTTTTCGCGGGACAGCAACGAAAAAAAAAATGAAGTTGACCACTTTAAAGTTGTCGGTTTTTTTCGGTCATCAACTTTTACAGTTTTAATGTGTTCTTCCCCACGGGAAAACCGATTTTTCGTTAGCGGTTTTTTTTTTGTTTTGTTCTAACCAGACCGAGAAGGGAAAAAAACCGGTCAGAAAATAAAATAGGTTAGAGCTAACGAGTGGTAAACCGAGCTAAAAAGATAAGAAAGGAAAAAAAAAATCTTTTCACGGCTTTTTTTTTTTTCGTTCAGCCCAAAAATTGTTCTACACTTTTCTTAGTGTCGAAAGACGTTCCTCCAAGAAGTCGAAAAAAAATGTATAAGGAGTGAGGATGTGAAGGGGAAAAATGCGAAATAGGTTTCGCGCTTTTGTCTCGGAAATACCGAGAAAACTGATCGTAATTTTTTTTGTCTTTTCCCAAAAAAAAAAAAAAAAAAAAAAAAAAAAAAAAAAGGAAACGAACCGCGGAATAATAAAAAGAAACCTCTGGGAATGCGACCGCAAATATTTGTTCGGAGGACTTTTGCGGTAAAAAAAAATCACGCGACAGTTAACCAAAGTGGGTAACGAAAAAGATCGCGCTGGCAACACTGTCTCGAAAATCACCGACGGAAATTGATCACACACAACTTCTTGAATGAAACGGGCACTCTGTAACTTGTTTATTTTTACCCAACTATTCGCGTAATAATTTAATTCCGTGGTGGGGGGAAGGGGGGGAGGTATTTTTTTTTGTAGCCGGTGGTCCTCCCTATCACAAGCAGGAGAAATTCCGTTAACACTGAGCCAAAGTTGTTTGGCAAAAACGGGCACGCTTTTTCCAACAACCGCGGAACGTGACGCAATTTAATAATTCGCCTCACACACACAGAAGTCTTTTTTTTCTCTCCGTTACTTGTCTCGTGCGGACAATTGTCTACTGGCACGCGCGCTTTTGGCGGAAAGACGAAAACGGAAGAAGACGCTAGATACTCTGGCGCGTGGTGGATGTAAAGAGCGGGAAATATCTTGCCGCAGTGAAGCGCATACGCGCGTGTACTGGATGAGACAACTTTATGTGGTTTCGCTCTCTTCTTTTTCTTCTCCCTCCTCGCGTGCGCTCCGTTTTTGTTCTTCGTCTATCCGGACAGTCAGTCAGTCAGTCACTCCAACCTCGGCGCAAATAATACATCTATATAGGTCGTATGTCTGCAGCAACGAGTTGGGGTAGCCAACGGCGCAATGCACCATCCGAGACCGGCAACTAGATGAAGGGGTGGTGGGGTGAATGACGACGATGATGTGGAAGAAAACCGCCAACTCACTCACTTTCTCTCTCTCTCTCTCTATGCTTCTCTTTGCCAATTCACGTCTCACATAAAGATCAATAAATGTACGTGTATTTTTATAACGCGGGCGGAGCACTGGCAAACGAAGATGCCGAAGTCACGATGCGAAAATTTAACGCGTTAAAAAAAAACAAAAAACTAACGCGACACTGTCTGGTTTGACGGTAGAACTGGGGGAAAATACCACCTGAACACCGACAGCAAAATATAATAGAAGTTTGAGTCACTTTTTGAAGCTTCCAAAAATGGTCTCGATGAAGCTGGCCACAAATACCGAATTTGCGGATTCTCACAAACAGTTAAAGAATTAATCTGTTCACTTCTGCGAATGTTCCTACTCTTTTAGTCCATCAATGAGGAAGCGTTTCCAAAACTCACGTTCGAAAATAAATTACGTGTCTCCTAATCCTGAAGAACCGGCGATGATGCACCAGTGGACCGCCACAAACCAGAATCTTCCAAAGTGGAAAAAGACCCGGCATCCAATGATGTGGCAACACCGACAAAAAAGACCGGCAACAGTAGTAGTGGAAGCCCTGACTTTTTGACAGCGTGAATAGCAGAACCCCGGGTACACAGTCAGCGGAACATGTGACACCGCTTACTCTCTCCGCAGGCCCGAGGGTGTAGCGAGCACACACACGTCTGTTTGGAGAGACGGCGTGCTTCTGGACTGTGTTGTGAGCCGGCCAATACTAGGACGGGCTTGATCGTTGGTGGGAAAAACGGCGTCCTCTAGCGACGAACGCCGACAACAGTGCGGGAGCGTGTGGCCGTGGTGTTGCACGGGGCAAAACACGCGCAATAATGCATCAGCTGTGTGGTGCCTTGTCCCTCCTCTCTCAACTCAACCTCTCTCTTGTGGTGCGTTGCACAATCGCGCGCACAACGGGACTCTAGCACTGGTGGAGGGATATGTGTTTGTAGGGGGGTCTTTTCTCCTTTTGCGGCGGCAGAGGAGCGTGTGGCCGGTGGACAGTGTTGGGGGTCGTTCCTTTTGATAAGGAACCCGTTCCAGTTCCCGATCCTCCTTAGAATGGAGGAACCCGGTCCAGTTCTAGTTCTTTCGGAAATTGAAAGGAATTTAACCGCTCCTATTTCCTTTTTCAAACGAAACCTGGAACTATTTTGCTATATAGTATCCAAGTGGACTTTTGCATTAATTAAAATATAATTTCTATTCTGCGGACATTAATCGTCTTCACTTATTTTGAAACTGGGACCTTTCAGTTCCTAATCCGTTCCTTCGATTAAAAAATAAATATACAAAAAAAAAAGACTTTTTAAACGGATGAAAATATTCAAAATTTTATTTATCACAACAATTCCATTAGTCAGTGGTACTTTTAACCCGTGAGCTTTCGTGTACGGTCGCCGTAGTTCAGTTGTTGAGCATCGGCCTGTGGTGCGGTATCCTGGGTCCGGTTCCTGGCTCGGGCTTTTGTTAGTCGTTCCCGTGGTACCGAAACAAATACGAACGTAATAATTTTTTTTTTAATATTTAAATAATAATAGGTATGATACTTAATATTAAATATTTAAATGTTATGCACAAAGTAAAAGAAAGACTGTTCCAGTTTCTTAAAAAAGTACGAAGCTGTTCCAAGCGTTTCTTCCTAGGAAAAGGAACTTTGGTAAAAGATCCCGCTCTTAGGAACTGAACTTTTCCGGTCCGTTCCTACCTAACACTCTACCGGTAGAGGACCGATGGAGGACTGTGTGTGTGTGTGCTGTGATGGTCGAGGGGTGGGTTTGAACCACCGTCAGGGTAGTAGGGTGGGGATAGAGGGATGGTGGGTGAGAAGGCGGCGACGTTTTTGTGAGGGGGGAAATACGTCACGCGTGTTTTACTCTCATGTGGGCTGCCCGGGGTTCGTCACACCGCAGCTACGTCTCCGTCTACCAATCAGCTGCTACGGAGGAATGGGTTAGGCCTTGATCAATATCCTCCTGGGATCCAGTCATCCCCGGCCCATCCGTTCCATTGTAGCGGAGCTGTCCAGGAAATTGGCACATCTACACATTCACTACAGGAAATTCTGGGTCCCTTGTGTCAATATGACAGCTTCTGATTACATTAGCTTCTGACAGCATTAATAAAAAAAACCGAATAAACTAAAGCCCGCGCCGGGAATCGAACCCGGAACAGCCGCACCACAGTCGATCGAAATACCGACTAGGCTATGAATCGCACAATCGTATCCGCGGGTTGAAAAGGTAGTAAAAAAAATTCGTTTCGTGACGGCGCACATTCTTTTTAGAACGTGAGTTGCCTAATTAGAAAATTTAACTATTCTTTCAACTTGCAATTCGTTATGGATGGCGTTCAATTAGTCTCTGTCAGGTGACGACAGTTTGCAGTTGTCGCCACTAGTGGCGCTTAAATTAACGACAGGATCTCTTTGGTGAGCGACATTTTTCGATCATGGGTCGCTTCTCTGATTCGCTGGAACGCCACCAGATGGCACCACCAACTGTAATGCACAGAGGTATCTATGTATTGAGTGACGTAACTGACAAGATCAATTGTAAGATTTTCGATGAGGGTGTCACTTAAAAATCGGCTTTTTCCTTTACGAACGTTACCTGTATTTGCGCTGAATTTGCAAACCCATCAGGAAGAATGTAAAAGCTTTCGATTTTCTAATTTGATTGTTTTCAAAAATACTTGTTTTTTAAATGGTTCTGCTATCGATTGCTTCATTATTCTTAAGATGTATATTTTTTAATTTAAAGACAATAACTCTTTTTACTTTAATCGGTATAATGGTTGCTCTTTATAAATGAGCAATTATGATAATAATGAACAATTATTATTTTTTGAACTTCAATTATAATTTAATTAAACAAGTGCGACCATCCGGTGCATGCTTCGCTTACTCAAACCACTATCGTTCAGAAGCATCGTAACGCCAAAGTTAAGAAAGTTTTAAAAAATTTGTATCTTTTTGCTGAAATCTCATCAGCTATTTTATTTATATTTTTAGAAACTTGCTTACTTGTGTGTAGATGAGAAAAGATGTATAGGATAATTTGTATACATATTTAATTATTTTTGGGGAGGCTTGTTCTTTACTCTTTTTCCGGTAATGCAACGTTTTCATCTTCATTTAAATGATATCTGTGAAGCCCGTATAATTTTATTGCAACTACAACTATGTTTTTAAAATTTGTGTTCACTTGTTTCGAATGTGTTTCTTTATTTTCGAATGGAACGATTTCTTCAATATGTCATTTCATCGTTTTGGAAAATACTTTTTTGAGTACCCGCAAGCATCGCATATGGTGGAGGTCAAATACAATTGAAGACGAAGATTTCCTTTTTTATCGGGACTGTATTTGCTGCAACTGTACCCTCATGTTTTCTTTCTTTGTATATTTTATTCCTGATCACTACTTCGAAATACTGAATTAATTCGTTCATATTAGCTTGGGACAGCTGAAATACTGGATCATTTCACCTGCTCGTGTCATTCCATGAATTTTAACGTGTCTTTCAACTTGTTAAAAAAAAGCACGCGTGCAACTAGTTGCGATCCTCTGCTCACGAGACATTTTTCTCAACGTAATCTATTCAATGTGGCCATGGTGTCTATGGCACAAGTTGTGTATTTCTCTCGCCAGAAGATGGCAGCACCAATCTCGGATGAATTTGCTCGCGATCCCGCTAACTTTTAAAATATTATGATGGATGTGATAAAAATTTTTTTGTTGGAAACAAGCGCAAAAATAATTAAAACTGAATAATTGTAATTTAATTAAAAGGTCGCATTTTGTCACCTCTCACGAGATGGCGCTCTGTTATTTAAGTGGTGAGCGATCTTTTAGCGATTGACAGTCCAGAATTAACATGGATGTCTATGTGTGGTAGGAATTTTTGGAAAAAAAAATCATTTTTCAGCTCTTGTTTGCCCAATAACCCAATTTAATATAAAAAACCAATATGATCGAATAAAAGGAATGTCAATTTCCATCTTACTCAAAATAATATATTGGCTAACTTGATCTGATTTTAAACTATGGATGGGGAAAATTGTGGTTGGCTTCGTGAAACGTTGTCTTCCATCACCGATAGATGGCAGTAGGAACGCTTTGAGGTGCTGCCACCTACTGCCACTCCCCTACCCCCACCAACCCTGCCTGCCCTGCCACCTACTGCACGGTGACGACAACTGTTCAACAGCAGTCACAAACTCTCCTGATCGCGTTAGTCTCCTTTCCGATACTCGCTACCGTTGCTACGGGCAGTGGGGGGCGCGGTGGACTGGGTTTTACGACGCGCACCGAACCGATCTCGCAGATTTATTTTCCCCAGAGAGAGACAAGTCGATGTCGGCAACTTGGCAGCGTTGCTTTTTTAATCTCTATGGACGCGCCCGACAAAATGGATTACCGCCGCTGTCAAACTCAAATCGGTCCGCGGTTTAGACCGGACATGACTGTGACCACCACCACTGGTCAGTCGGGAAGCCGTGAAGGATAAACGAGCACCTAAAGGTACGCCACACGTTCCTTAATTTTTGGGGGACTAGCTGGGTTTCTCCCCTAGGACCGGGGACAATTTTTTGACAGGTCTGACGCCATGTTCATGGGCCGGTGCTAGCATCACCCGTTTTTAAGAGATGCGCACCCAGCGGGTGGTTCCGAGCCCACTCTTCTCTCCCATCCGATGTTGTACTTGTCTAGACCAATTCCGCTAGGTGCGCGTCAAATGTTCGCAGCTGGAAATCGGTGAATGTAGTCATTTCGAGATTTTATCGGTATTTCAGGCCGCTGCGTGAAATTGACACTAGCGCAGTCATATGATAAATAATTTGTATTTTTTATGATACTAAACGTATCCAGGGACCCTAGTTTTTGTTCGTGTTTTTGGGTACTATACGGCGCCGCGGCGCAATGTTCCTTGACGTATCGGCTGTGGTTTAATTCGTCCATTTAAATGAACGATTAAAGGGATTGTCGTACAGGTTAATTTCAGGTGCCGCGCCGAATTGATAAATATTTCGGCGCGATCGTGATTTTTAGTACGTCGAGTTTTATTGTTTCCTTTGGCGAAAAAATTGAGCCAGTGGCGATCCGTTCTTAAGGCACTCGGTATCCGTTTCCAATCTCCCCCTTTAATAATTGTCTTGGCAAATGTCCGTGGAATAAGATTACGCGTAAGATGACACCGTTCAATCGTCGCTTCACGAATCGTCTTTCTTTCGTCGGTCTTTTGGAGGTGGCGACACGGCCAAAAGATTTGTGCGCGCTCTGCCCATGCTATACACTCTTTAAGTCTTCAGTATGTCAGCTTTGCAATTTAATCTTTAATCGATTCATTTTTTTTTTACAATATCTGTGTCTTTGCAATTTTAGAATATATTTACTGCCGAAGCCAGAACAACAATATCAATTTACACGAAATGCATAGGAAAATAAAATTACTACACATCTCAAAAATTAAAAAAATAAATATCATAATAGTTACCAGAATTAATGAAAGTGACCGTATGTCGAGTTACAGAATTTATCTCGTACAATTATCTTTTCATTGAATTAATATCGAAATATTTTTTTTAATAAATCTTTGTCACATGCTAGTATAGAGGAAGTGAAGAAGCTCAACTCTTAATACAGCACTAACTGAGTACAACACTAGACACTCACCTATTTTTCTAAAAAAATCAATTAATTTTTTTAATGAAATCATCTTACAGTATTTACACAGAATTACAAGAACATTAAAATTACTTTTCGATATCAATTTTTCCCCGGATATAAATATTCAATATATCAAGGTGAGGGAAATTTTCTCCACAAAAAATAATGATATCGTTATTAAAATAATGTCTCAATTGCACTTTACCGTCTCGTATTTCGTAAATATCGGAAAACTCCGATGACCAAATATGCGTAATTAAACCGTCTAGATCGAATTTTCATCATTAATTCGCGCTGAGCAGCCAAGCGATGCATTTTATCTTGGACATACGCTCGGATAGTTAATTTAAAATCAATAATTTTTCGTACGTTTCCTTTTACACATCCACACATACCCAATATGGCTTGTCGTAACAGGCACTTTGCCCTGTCTGCGCGCCTCCACACCACTTCACGGTGCGCAAATATAAATAAATAATGAGTTCGTCCCGGAAATTCTTGGAAAGTTGTCTACTCATAAAAAATAATCACTTAGCATGTCCTCTTTGCTGCGCGTATGATATGTCATCCAGAGACCACTGAGATCACCTTTGGTCCACTTGGACAAAGCGGCGCATGCGCAAATGGGTAAAAATTGAAAAAGCAGATGCTGAGCGCTACTCTTACGTCACGTGCAAGACCACTGCCATCGACATAAGAGGCAATACGGTGATTTAAAAAAAAAATGTTTACTTTTCTAAATACATGACTTGTTGTGTGCGAATGACAAGGGAGGCAATGGGGAGGGTAGACAAGAGTTGTACATTCGCATTCAAGAAGGTGAAGAAGGGATGCCGCCTGTCTGAAGGTGAGAAGGGAGTATCTCCCAAGGCCTCTTATGTCGATGGTAGTGGCTAGACGCGGCGTTTTTCGAACTGTTTAGTCCTATAGGTCTGAGTATCCGTTAACGAAAGTCGGACTTGTATAAATCAACAATTTTTGAGCTAATTTTGATAGGATTGGTCTCGCTGTATGCCAGTCGGTATTGCGAGTGATTGTGGTACGACGGCCCCGGTTCGATTCCCGGAATTCGCCGCCCATACATTGCCAAAACAACACGAAGTCAAAAAATTAAACAAATTAAAAAAAATGTATTCTCTGATTTTAGGTGAATTTTTAGCGGAAATATTTTCCCAAAATTTAAGCAGAGTAACAAGTTGATGATCTCTGGCGGATATTTCAGAGTATATGTACAGTATATATAAAAAATGATATGCGAGCGAGCTTTCAGCGTTACGTCGCTGATTGCACTGATCTACAGTATTAAGGTTTCGTAACTAGACGTTGGAATTGCGTTGGACAGTTACGATTTCGTAGGGACTTTTGGGGGATTTGGTTATTATTCTAGTCGGGGTAAAGAGGGCTTGCTAGGAAATGCATATTTTGAAAAGGATGGAAGTTGTTACTGAATGTGTAATCCGGAAGCCATTGATATTTTGAGAATGTAAGACGATCATATACCGGTATTTTCGTTGCGCTTTTTGATATCAACCGTACACAGTCATTATTTTGGTTAGATGTCGGAATCGAGTTATGATATATCGATGTTTTTATTTTTCCGATATCTATAGAAAAAAGGTTCACCTAGAAATATGTCGATTTGTTCAAGATTGAAAAATTGTGTATCGAAAGTTTATTGCTTTTTGAACGAAAAGCAAGATTTTGTGCTCATAAAATTTATAAGTATTTCCGTTAAAAAAAGCACAATAATGTATGTTAAAATGACATTAAAGATATTTTTTAATTGCAGAAGATTAATTTTGCTTAAAATTTAGCATGTAATTTGCTATTTTACACAAAATCTTTGTTTTAATAAATATTTACCTAATTGTCTAGTATATTTAAAAAAATGTCTAATAAATAATTGAATTTTACATGGGGATTTTTAGCAAAATTTAGCATGTAATTTGCTATTTTACAAAAAATCTTTGATTTAATAAATATTTACCTAATTGTCTAATATGTTTTAAAAATGTCTAATCAATGGTTGAATTTTACATGGGGATTTCTTTAATTTAAAATATCGATAACGCGAAAAAATCTTAAACTTCATTACGTTAGATAAGCAAATTTATTTCCATCTCCCAAAGGCATAGCCATTAGCTGTCGATTTATTACCTTTCACTTTATCTCTAAACCAAAGAGATATAAATGATAGAAGAACAGGAGTCCTATTTATTGATATCAAATTTGGGCTAAATTACACATTCCCGGTACAAGCAACCAGAAAATACGGTATCGAGTGGACGCGTAGCGAAAGTCAGTCTCACCTGATTAGTCACTTCATGTTATGTTTTTCGTTAGGTAAGTCAGTTTCGCTACGC
>JAUJYS010004049.1:0-12379 GCA_033995665.1 Melogona broelemanni | reverse complement strand
GTCGGTTCATTGAGCCATTTTTGTTTTCGTCAGTAGTCGCTGGCTGCTGGCGAGTAGAATTGAACATGTTCAATTCTTATCGCGCGGCGAGCGACGAGCGATGACGTCGCGGTAAGTCACCCTGTTCGCTGTGCTGATGCTGCGATTTGCGCGCGGCGCGTGCAGTCGCGTAGTGAAATACAAGCTTTTCCGTTTGCTGTCGGATCCATAGGCATAACGATGCAGCTGGTTTTACATACATCGTACGATTGAGAATCACGCCCCGAAATTTGTTCATTACTAATACGAATGGGATGATATGCGTATTGAATCGGTGCAATTCTTTGTAAAAAACCGTTCGCCGGCCCATATTCTTCCGTGTGCGCGGACCTATATTATACGCTTGTTCCCTACCATAGATAACCGATGACCGAAATGTTGCGGAGACGCCAGGCGCTGTGCTGCTCTTTTTTCTTAGTCTTCTTCTTCGCCAATTCCCAGTCGGCGTCAATGGTGTCACGGAAATTATTATTCCAAATGGCGATATTTCCCCGCATTGACTATACGAAAAGCGTTTTTGTCCAAACTGGCACATGTTCAACATGGTTGTTGCTACGTTCATGCGGAGGCATATGCTTGGGTCATGCAAATTTATGTGGCAGTAGTGAAAGATGTGAATTCATATGGGTCTTGTTCGTTTATTCTTATGATCTGATAGTCGAAGCGCACGGCTTGACGGGAATGTAGCCCCGATGTAAAAAAAATATGAGAGTTTTTTATAGTTAAAGATTAGGTTCAAAATATGCAATTTTATTACACTGTTTTGTCAATTCCAGTCGCTTGCGTTGTTTGAAATTGTATGTAAGGGGGTGTAGAAATAACATCTAAGTCACACATCTAAGTCTAAAGTCAAATTCTATACTTCGTTATTTTTTATTTTATATTAATTCACGACGACATTTTTGCCGTATGTTGATCTTCCTCACGAATGGTGTTAAGGCGATGCTTGTGATCACTCGTGATAGATCTATGTACAACTCTCGTTCAAATAATATACTGTTCCGCGCAAAATTTAAGGAAAATAGGGAAATACAATGTAAATTGTACAGGTTCTGACGAAATGAAAAAATAAACAATTACAAATATTGTTGTAAATATCGTATACGAGTACTTACCGGTTAAGTTGTTTAATTAAATTTATGATAATCGTCATGCAGAGTCTCCGTAGCTAAACGTCCTTATTTATTTTATAACTGTTCAAGGGTTATTTTCTGGGTTAAGGGTTATTTTCAGGCTAATATATTTTTCAGGCTAGGGCCGACCTGGTAGATAAAATTGATACATGTGTTTGTAAAAATTAATTTTCATAATTTTAATTTTCATGTTGTTGTTAAGTCTTTCGTGTCGACTCCGGACCCCGACCCTCGATCCCCCGACACCTGTTGACTTCAGGGAGCAGAAGCCCGGTGTAATTTTCATAATTTAATTATATAATTTAAATTTTCATAATTTAATTATATAATTTTAATTTTCCGGTTTAAAGCTGCTGGGGCGACTTGTTAGGACATTTTGTCTTGTCTAGTCCGCTTACCTTAGTACGGATATTCAGGCACATACAGGCACGGATCCCACGACATTTCTTCCGTTTTGAAAGAAGTCTCGGTCGTGAATTGAACCCACGATCATGGTTATAGCAGTTCGACGCGCTAGCCAGTACGCCACAGGGCATCTCCAGTTAGTAGCACCACGGATGGCCGTGTACGATGGCCTTGTGGCAAATAAAATAAATAATTCCCGAAAAGTAAAAAAAAAAAAAAATTTGGTAACCCTTTCCGTAATGCGGCGTAATTTATGGTCCCAATATTATCAATATTGCTGCAGCATTTGCCGCAAAGTACCCGTCGGTTCCCCTAGTTTAGGGCACTGATTTTCCTATAATGCGTTTGACCCTCTTCGTTCAATCGTATTCACCATCTCTCCCTCGCTCTTCTAGTCAGATATTTGGGGCGATGTAGGCCACGCGTAAACGTTATTTGTTTCAAGTTTACGATTAAAAACCGCTATTCAATCGCCTCTATAATTATGTAATACGTTTCAGTTATGGATAAAATGTTATTGGTTTCTCGTGTGTGTGCACGTATTCAAGTTTACGCTGCGTCAAAACCACGAAAGTGTTCCTATCTGACGATAACATTTATTGAAAAGATAAGGGGAGCAGCACGCAAATGCAGCACCCGCTTTATATTGTTCACACGCGCAGTCAACCTCACTTCTAAAAACGTTTTACTTTAACTTTGAGGTTTATTTTTTATCAGATTGGACATAGCTGAAAGAGGTGGTCCAAACTATCGGGTTCCCAATTACGGTTTACATTTTCCCGAAATTGGTTTTGCCGAATCGAACGGTTGCTCGTCCGGGTGCGGTCGGGTCTCTCTCGCCGATCCGTACCCGTTCGTGGGTGGGGCTGCTATTGGACGCTACCCGTGACCCGTAACCGTGACCGGGTCACCTGCGCTGCCATCTGCGAAAGTGTCGGTGCCCGTGCTGATGATGATACTTGAGATTGTATTCAACCGTTCGAAGTGTTTTTGTGTTGTGTTGGTTGCGGGGAAAAATATACTCCACAGGTGGTGATCTGGGTTGACTATTCGTTAAATATTTTTCATCTTAAAATTGAACACAAAATGTTTTTAATTTGATTTGAGAGGGGGTGTGCGGTATTTGACATAGTGATCGCCATCGCGATGCGGAATTGATATCGCATTAATCCGTCGGCAAAAGAAGAAAGAAAAAACACCAGCTTTTGGTGTTGATGCCTTTTTCAGAGATTAATAATTTATTCTAATTTAACTGATTTATAATTTATTTTATTCGATCAGATGATTTTCAACTGATCCCTGTCTAGGCTAGGCTAAATTCTAAATTACCAGGGCTCCTTGGGTGTGGATTTGTGTTGGTAAGACTCCTTAGCAAATAGTACAAAAAAATACGTGCCTCTCTTTTAAACATTTTCCGGAAGTAAGAAATGGTTCTGTGAGAAAAATGCGGACTCACTTGCCTTCGCAAACTTTCTCTCGGCTACGTGATAGATGATTACGTTCAGAAATGATGAGTCGGCCGATAAAATCTGCAAATTACAAAAAAACAAACAAATTGAGTTGCTCATGGTCGTTTGATCTGGTTGGCCCCCGCATGTACGAGCTTGCATGTTCCCAGGGGCGGACTGGCTAACAAAGGGCCCGGGCGGAAAATGATGCCAAGGGGCAATTCCCGTTCTTCCGCCATGGATTGTCCGCCCCTGCATGTACCGCACGGTGGCCATGAACTCCATAAAACGAAATCCAAAAAAGAAAAAAAGAAACATCTTGATAACGTCTAGTCTAAAGCTGTTTTGATGAAAATTGATTTGTGGAAACTTGTATTGCAAACCTGTTCGCAGTTCACACAGTACCGGGCTTGGCTAACGGCAGTCAAAGCATTTCCAAATGTAGGGTTTCATTAAAATCGAGACGAGACTTGGAAATCGAAAATGTCTCGAAGTATCATGAACCATATAGCAAGAAATTCCCATTAGGCTAAATCAATTACGACATTTCATTACATTAGGGTGTGTTGATAGTTTGTCTGATTTTAATCGCCTATTTCCTCTCATTTAAAACAAATATAATTATTAATCGATTAATGATAATTAAATGATTAAGGATTATTAATCAGTCGATATACTTTATTAACATAAAAAGTTAAACTAACTCGCTGATGAATCGATCATTAGCAATCAATAATTGGTATAAAATCTGGAATGGTCAACTAAAAATATAGTTTGAAAACTTGCACTCAATTTAAAACACCTTTGCAACTCTGCCGCAAAGTGCTCTTTTTCTTGCTAGCTGACCTTGAATGTCACTTTTGGAGTGTTTGAATTTTTTTTAGATTCTAATTCATCATAATCGTTTGTTTACACATTTTGAGGTGGACGTTAGAACCGAAACGAAAGGTAATTTGTCCAGCGCATCCAGCCATCAATCTAACCCTGACCCCGCGTAGCGATTATTTTCTTGATTGGTTTGCATAAGCAATGAGATAACCACAGGTAGATAAAAGTGGTCGTTTGTCTACCCGTTTGAAAAGCCAGACATAGATAGAATGTTTTTAAAGGCCACATTTTTTTTACATGATGGACTTGCTATGGCAACTAACGTTTACTAGATTTCGGGGTACTGGTGAAAATGTGACCCTCCCTCGAACATTGCCATAGCAACCCCGATACCGGTACGTACCGATGGCTCAGGGGGTATGGCAACATACTACGGAGTGGACGGTCCCGGGTTCGATTCCCGGCGCAGGCTCTCGTTTATTCGGTCCTGGGGTACTGGTGTCGCCCCTGAGCTTCCAATAGGGAGTTAAGAGTTTAGGGATGGATCATGCAGCCTGGCTATACCAGCTGCCATTCCCCTTTCCTTTCCTGCCCCTCACATATCGCCGGGATAGTAATCCTAAAGTGATTTAAAAATAGAAAAAAAAAGCAGTGTACAGGATCTTTTGTAGTTCTATTGGTTACCGCGATTGTCAAAAAATAGTTCCTGGACTTTTGAAATGCCTTGTTTTTTATTTGGTAATTATACATTTTTAAAAGGTATTTGTCTTGTTCAAATACTGCCATTCCAATTCTAAAATTTGTGGTTTCGGTTAAATGCTTAACAAAATATGTAATCTTGCCTATGTTCACCTGACATGGGTTAGTGATTTGTGTGTATTTTTTTTTTTTTTTTTTTTGTTCGGTGATGCGCGAAAGTTTTTCAAATTACCTAAACACATGCCGTGAACTCTGTGAACGACGATGTCAAAACGGAGAATGGTATTTGAGTGGCGGCCATTTTATAGTCCGACAAACTCTATTCACTGGTAATAAAACGGTAATCAATCATCGTTACAAAAGGCCAAACACGAAAATGCTTCGAGAATGTGTCATCGACGTGTTCTTCTGTATTGTGTTTTGGATTTTTCTTTCACGGTTTTTTTTTTCGTTTTTTTTCTTTCGGTGAACGCGGCAGGCTCTGTTGAAAACGTAATTTCATATGTAAATGGCGTCAGACAAAAGGCATTTCCTGGGGGCGCAGAGACGTAAAATAAATCACGTTGGCCACCGACCAAAAAAATCGAATTATGCTCAGTTTGGTGACTCACTGACTTGCACAGAATTTTCAAAAATCTCTGAGGGGTAATTGAGTGATGCCTGGTCTGTCTGGCGCTGGTTCTAAAAATCCTGTTGGCAATGGGGGACAGTTTAGCCATTTGGCACACTATTGATTTTACGACATTTGTTGATAAACTCCATCGATTATTTATTTTGCCGTATTGCGTCAGCTGAAACTTTTTTTTAGCTATGTATGAATTATTACAAATTAACTTATTAAGACCATTAACTTTCCCATTTTATTCACCTACGTTCATCGCCGAAAGCTCGTGTATTTGTTTCTTCTGTAACTGACAGGTTAAAAGTGATTTAACTATCTGACTTTATTTGACTGATTTTATTAATTTTAATCAGTATTTTTCATTTAATTATACATCTGTCTTGGCGTATAGTTTTTACATCCCTATCATTTTGTTTAAAACGTTTGACATTCTGGAAACATGGTAAAATGCTACTTTTTCAAAGCTAAAATGTTTCCATGATTTATAATGTATCAACATCTTCAAAGCTGCGTATATAATTTTTAATAGAAATAAATTACAAATTCTAGTGAATGTTTAAACGATACGTGTGACCAATTTTGAATTTTGTAAAATTATTAAAATATCCATATTTTTTTATTGTCTTCCTTTAGATTCTGATGATCTTGGCCAAGTGACAGTGCAACAGGAGCAATCATCGAGTGCCACAAGTGGTCCATTAAGAAGATCGACTTCCGGTAAGCAATGTATTCATATACTACGCAAACGCCCAGCGCCGCATTGAACGCACATGGTCCGGGATGTGTTATCAAATAACTAATAATATTTGAATTTCTGCGTGTATTTTATACACCACCATCGTTTAATAATATTTTGCAATTATTTCTACCCGATCCCCGGAGTATGTAGCTTTTGTTCATGCGAAGTAGGAATTTTTTCTTTAATTTTCCTAGCAACTCTAGAAGATTGCTGAGGCTATTTTAATCACTGAGCCTAGTTTAGTGCGAGGTTATCTTCCGAATTCTTTCACCCTATTTTTTTAAATCACCGTAGTGCCTAGTGCACTACAGAATTACTGCACCGTCGTGTCTCTAAGGAGATATGTGAGGGGCAGAGAAGGGAAGGGGGATGGCAGCTGGTATAGCCAGGCTGCAGGATAAACCCCTAAGCTCTGGACTCCCCAATGGAAGCTCAGGGGTGACGCCAGTACCCCAGGCTATCGAATAAACGAAAGCCTGCGCCTGGAATCGAACCCGGGACCGTCCGCTTGGTAGGATGTTGCCATATCCACTGAGCCATCGGTACGTACACCGATTTCGATTCGCGAACGCGCCCTATCAAATAATTTCGAAACACGGCGCCGAGCCACGAGCATCCTGGAATTTAGTACATATACCGAAGCCGGTCGTTTTTCTTTTATATTATTTATCAAATAAATATCCAGTTACGGTCTAAACGTACGAGCACGATTTCTCGTATACAATGTCTCGACGCATTTCTGACTTGCGTAGCCAGCCCCCCCAACGAATGCCTCCCGTTTTAATTTCACGATCATGCGAAATTCGCTGTGAAAACTGGGGCAGCGCCGACTTACCCCGTCTCCCTCCCCCCATCGATATGTAGGTCTCTATCGTACAGTTTTTAAATGTTGGCATCGTGGCCACTATGAAGGACGTTTTGGGGGGAAGATCGTGAGAAATGGTGAATTATATGCGGTTACATCTCTTCTTTCGTCAGTGCTCGTAGCTGAGACTGGCATGCTAAATCTTGGTTCATCTATTTATTACTGTATTTGAAGGAAGGAGGGAGAACAGCTGGAAAAATCAGATTATTTTTTATTTAATTGAAATTGGATCGCGCCGCTCCTATTTCTTTTTCTCCCTATTGATAATTGAGTATAGAAAATACAATGTGCTGGCGCACATTTCTTCTATTACGTGTATCCAGGTTTAACTATAGTCGTGACCGTAGCTCAGTGGATATGGTTACAATCTACTAAGCGGGTGGTCCCGGGTTCGATTCCCGGCGCAGGCTTTCGTTTATTCGATCCTGTGGTACAGGAATGTGCCCCTCACACATTGCTACAGCGACACGAGGGGTACAATAACCTCCTGTAGTGCGATCTGCGATCTGCCTTGACATTTTATCGAACTTTTGTCATTTCTATCTCAATTTCGGTTAACGGTTACATGATATTATCTACCGTCTATCGAAGTTTTCTTGAATATCATAGATGGACGAATATCTTGGAATCAAATAACGTGCGTCTGGGAATCGAACCCGCGACCATCGCTCAACAAGTTTCTCGCTCTTAAACCGACTAAGCTGCGACAGATCGTTAAATCAAACGTAATTTCCGTTAAGTTCGAAAAAGTCTTATCTCCGTCTCAATTAAATGCAATTGCCGTTGTTGTTTGTGCCCCACGTAATACTGTTATTCTCTGGAAAATTGCGGCTGCCACAGATAAGACACTGCCGAATAGCCTATCAAGCTTTCAGTCTGTCCGATTATGGCCGCGGCCATCCATAAATGAGCCTCCGACAGAAAGAAAAAAAAAGATTGATGGCACTTAGGAGGTGTCGCGTTTATTGTCGTAGCTTTTACACGAGATTTTAATCTGCCACGCCACTTTCACTATTTGCGCACCCTTTATGTCGTAAGGAGTCTTGGGGGAGTGTAGATGCACGCGCGCATGCTGTATATATATCGAAAGCCGTTCTTCAGCGATAGTTGGCTGCGCGCGCTAGCGTTCAGTGGGCCTTGTTTTGGGGTGGAAAAGCGAACGGGGATTTCTTGGGGTGGGTTGCAAAAGCCCACGCGCTCACCTGCCTACAATATCTAGCCCAGCGGCGCTATCACAAAAGAACTGAGTAAACAACCACTCGTCCAGGCACGCTGATGCCAAAAAGGCATTGGAGTGCTGAGTAGGCTTTCACTTGCAGATTCAGTTCTCAGACAAGAAAAGTAGCAATCGAAGACTTTTTGTTGGTTGAGCTCTTTGAAGCTATTGTTTATCGTGAAATATTTACGATAGACATAGCTCGACTTATCATCAAATAGACTAGACTAACTTACTAAATTAACAAACTAGACTTTTCATAAAAGTTCAATTGTAGTTGCAGTTTAAAATAGTCGGTATAGTTGGGCGAAGATTGACTGTCATACCTTTCAAGTCTTAGATGTGAAATTTTGTTTTTATGACAATAATGTTTTTAATAGTTAATTGTTTCTGCTGCTGAATTGCACACCGTATCTGTTCATTTTATTTAGAAGCAAAACTGGTTTCCCAATCACATCTTGATTTGAAATTGGCCATTCAAATTAATTTGATGAACCTTTGTTTACTTTTTGTTATTTGTTTTACATGAAAAGTATAGTCCGGTTCCATACAAAGATACATTTTATGCGAATACCGTTACTGACCTTATTCTATTTATTTATATCGACATCATTTTTATTAATTTAAAAACTAATATCTTTATTTTTATTCACAGAAAGTAATTTTTTTTCTTCTTCATAGAATTTGTGTTTGTTAAGAACACTTTCAGGGTTTTATTTTTTTTAATAATTATTTATGGGTGTTGTATACAGAGTCTGCATTAAGTCCTTTTGTAAAAGAAATTAGTTTTTGTTTCGACTTGTATCTTGTACTCGTATTTTAGCCTTGAACAAGGAATGTCATCTTCTGCGAATCGTTTAATACAGCCGACATGGGGAATGACTGAAGGTAATTGCTGCGACAACGGGGCATTGAAAGTTGCGGTCGTCGTACGAATCGGGGTTTGTCTTCGATACTTTAGCGGCAGTTTTTGATATAATTGTGTCTTTCGGCTGTACGCCGTAGACAGTCAATTAGGCAGTTGGCTATGGACTGGATATCGATGACCGGTGTATTTTTATCGGAAATCGTTAGCCACGTACGAGTACGAAATGGGCATCCGAGAAGAGCTATCTACTACAAACCTAGCACCGGTAGCAGCAAAGATTTTCTTTGTTGCGACCAACATATTGGTTAACCAACTGAGATATATAACATAAAAGTATATTAAAGTATTTCCAGAAAAGACATTCGCGTAAAAAGTATTATTTTTTAGCACAATATCGATAACGTTTTGTAATGATACCTTCTTATGTATCAGATACTTGAAAAATACAACGTACACTTTTGGTTGATATTCTCTGAAAGCTGAAAGCTGAAAGCGATACTGAGCCAATTTTTGTTAAAAAAATAATCGAACGCCGTACTTTTTTATACACAATATCGTTAAAATTGTCAGTACAGGCTGATACCATGTTTACCTTGTTCATAAATATGGAATATTTTCTGTACAGTATATTGTTAAGCGATTGATCGGCTGACATTATAACAAAACCTCTATATTACAGATAAGATCGCAGATGTCTCTCTATTACATTCACTTTAGACTTGCACAAACATATGGTTGAGCAACGAATTTTAAGAAAACTTTTTAACATAAAATAACTAATTTAAAATCAGGAGACTTACGCATACTTGTGTAGACATATCATGAAACAGTATACTGCCAATTTTCTGCTTTTTCGTGTGAACCATTTTATCCTTGACTTACCTAAAAAGATACAAAATACAAACATATATTGGCACCTGTATCAACCTTGTTTATTACGCAATTGAATATTAAATTATTACTTCTCGTTTAAGTAAAACATTGTTTTATTCGTTCACGTATAACATACATGCACATGCCTACTCGTATGTGCGTACATATTTTAGAATCTCATATACACCATACTTAGTATTTTCAACTTAAACATAGACGTACTTTTATAGCGAATGAATGCATTTTAGACACCTGTAATTTGCATAAACCTTCCAGACTTTTTCTGAATTTTGCCTACTTCAGAGTAATGCATGATCGCGAGAAAATCGTCTGTAATTTATTTCGCCCAACATGTTATGCTTTCTGTTAAGATTTTTCTTTTCCAACAAATGGATATTTAAAATATGTTTCACAGTGCCAAGAAAGCTGTTCTTTGGAGAAATGAGTTTTCTTTATTGTTGTCAGCTTGGTGCATATTCCTCGTCTTTTTGAAAAATTAAACCCACTTGTTTTGAAATTGCGAATTTTTTTACTGTTTTATTATACAGCGCAAAAACCGTTCCCAAAAAATTCGCGCACATTCAATGTGCTGCTTTGTAAAACTCAAACATATAATCATTTTTTATTTTATCATCTTATGCGTGAAAAAACAAAAGACATGTAAAAATCACTTCAATTTGTTTAATTAACCGGAAAAGTTGTGTGTAAATGTTTAATTTAAATGTGATTATCCATCTAAAATATTTTTTACTCATTCAATGTTCTTTATTCGTAACATGCTGTAAAATATGATAGAAAATAGATAATTTTTAAACAATATAAGTTTTAGCAATTGTTTATTTAAATATACAGTGACGACAGATCATAGACATGTCTACAATTTTATATCTTCGTGCACAATTTTATATGCAGTTTTCAGGGGCTAAAATAACTTTTCTAGTTTTATACTTACGAACACGCTTGCATCTCCAACCAAATAATTTACGGGGGAAGGGGTAGATTTTTAGTTCTGTTTCCAGTCTAAAGTGCACCAAGGATGTTCTATACTTTGCCTTTCTACTTTAGACTATATATAGTCTCACTACTTGGTTTCCGTTGCCTTGCCTCGCGCAAATTGCATAATACAATTTGCGCTTGCGAATTATAACGCAGCGACTGTTTTAGAATTAGAGAGTAGTCACGGCTAATACAATACAAAACCACGCATGCGTAATAATTGTTCGCCAGTGCTCGGCTTTAGTTTAACGCCTAACTGTAAACAAGTAATGAATCAATTCAGACGTGCGCGTTCTCAAATTGGCTCTTCATATCGATACATGGAAGTCGTCGAAAAGAGACAATGCTATTTATTTGTTACAAAGTAGGAATTGAGCGTCTGCCGCTCCTTCGGCGATGCACTCGTACGAATTACTGGGATGCAGATTTGTCATTAACGCTGCACGCATATTTATATGCTATATTCGTATAGCGTATATATCTAAATAGCGAATAACTGGCGCGAGGATACGAGTATGTGTGGCTACTTGTCCAACAAGACAACCATTTGCCTAATATGACTTAACAATTCCACTACGCCATTTTCAGAACGCCGCTACCATAAATTAATGGGCCAAATGAGACTACTGCTAGCGCAGACTCAGACGGCAGACGATCGTAACTCGTTGAGTAAGTCTGGAAAGGCTTGGCATTGGCAGTATAGTCGAAATGCGCATATTCGTGAGATCCTATCTGTAGTCTGGTCTGTCCGAATTTTGCTGATTTGTCGCAGTGATTTCACCTTTCACCCTATATCACCTTCCAATATATTTAAGCAATAATTGTTTTATGATATACTCTGTGGTGCGGGTCGCCCAGTTTTTCGGGAGCGATTTGTATTTGCTTAATAAATTAGCTATTCCCCAACTCTTCATTAAAACCAAACAATAACAATCAAATAGCGTTAACGACGATGCGCGAAAAGTAGTTAATGTTTTTTTTTTAATTACAAAAATCATAACTAGCATCCAGTAAGTAAAAAATATCTTCAGAATCAAACAGTTGCTTAACAAAAATGACAAATACATTTTTTTAAATTGCATCCATTGAAACTTAGTCTAAATCGTAAATACGAGCGCGTACATGTACATTGAGCGTTCCAAAATTAAGTTTGCTGAAAAACGATTATCTTTCAAATTATTGTATAGGGCATCATTTTTTACTAACGATCACAGAAAAAGAAATGGCTACGGTGTGTTTTTCTTTTTCAGATCGAAATAAAAACGATAATTTTTGTGGGGAAATCAAAATACTTTCATTCTACAAATTTGTGTACATTACATTTTCATAGAAAACTTTGTGAGTCATCAGTTTGAAAAAGCTAAAAAATAATTCCCCATTTGGGCGAGCAGCTCACTATACTGTGGCACATACTGTGGTGTTCCATTACGGTGGTGCAAGGTCTCGAGAGGATAGGCCCAGATGCAATTCTCTCTAGACGAAAGTTAGCCCGCTTCATACTTTTGGTGTAGACATACTTAATATCATGTAGACCAACGCGCCGGTAATTTTATTTCACAAATTTTGCACATCTGATGCTGCGCGAGTAAATACAGGTTTGCAGTTCAAGTACCGTGTGTACGTACCGATGGCTCGGTGGGTATGGCGA
>JAUJYS010004048.1:0-12379 GCA_033995665.1 Melogona broelemanni | reverse complement strand
AGAGACACGAGGGTGCAGTATTCCTGTAGTGCACTAGGCGCTACGGTGAATTAAAAAAAAATATATATATATATATAATTATAGCTAGTTCATCGGAATAAAATCATTTTAATGTTTTCAACTTTTGATTTTCACGACAAAATCCCCGGAAAGAGCGACTAATGAGAGAAATTCGGGTATTAACCAACTTCGTTGTCTCGTGACGCGATTTCAATTTTTCTCCTGGTTGACAGGACAGGTAAAACTATGGAGCGTTAAGGATTTCATTACGCCGATGACGTTGGCCAAATTTCGGATCGAACTTTTTTTTTTGTCTCGGCGGCGACGCGCACCCGTGGAAATCCGGTCGTCACTCCGGCCGCAGTTAGTCCTCCCATATAAATGAAATATATATAGAGATAGTGTATTTTTTTTTGGTGGACGCCAAATCGAGTTACGGCTGATTATTGAATAAAGTCCGACGGCAAGTGAATTATGGCCGAGCGAACGCAGAGGCGAAACAATTTTGCCGTATAGTGGGGGGTGGTGGTGATGGTGGGTGGGGTGACGATCGTGTCGATTTGTAACGTCATACGGTTTTGGCGCATCCATATGCAGTGTGGCCTCTAAAGACCTGACCGTACTTTATTTTCGAATCTCTGTGTAACCCAAGTTAGTTTTTAATTAAATGGTTCAATGCGCTATTTAGTAGCCTAGGGTTACAGCATAATCATGGCGATAGAAATGGCAAATTTCTCGATTCTGGTGACAGATGTTCAAAACAGTATATCTTTGATGAATGTAATTGCCTTTCTAAAGGGAATTTAAATTAAATTACAGTTTATGTGTTATTTATTCGACATTTATCTCGGCGTGCTCATTCACTTTTAATTTCAAGTACAAAACTGTTCTAAAATACACGTAATGTGGTATACCGTTGAAAGTATTTTAGGGCTAGGAAATAACAAGAATGCATCGACTCCATTAAAGTTTAAAAAAAATACAGTAACCAGCTCAAAGTACACACTTTGTGTTTTCTCTGATATGCTTCCAGGAGGAGGCAACTGTAGACGTGCACTCGCATCATAAAAGTCGAATTGGCTCTTTATTGATTCAATGTTTGACGTGTGACTTAAAGCTTTCACTTTAGAGTGTTGGATGATGGAAACGCTTTTAAAAACCGCACTTGATATATGGAGGATCTACTAGTGTGAGGAAATTGATTTTTTTTAGTCTCTTTCGAAACATAAATATTGATAAGTTTGTTGTGCGAACGAAACGTTTCTTATGATTGAATATTAATGCAACACAGAGTCGGGTATAAGGTGAATGAAGTTTTATCCCGCAGTCAATCATTGGCCTATTAATAATGAATTATCTGGGCGGAATCAATGAGATGGAAATTTTCTTCGAATTCCTGAAGAGTTTTTTTCCACGATCGTCGTCGATTAACCTTTCGAAGATTCGTGTAGGTTTTTTAAAAAAAGGCCAGTGGAAGGGAAAATAAAGCGGGGGGAAAAAATGGGTTTAGTAACGTTTGCGCGAACTGATGTCATCGCTCTACAATATGCGATATTAATTCAGGAAATATTGTGTAATAAATGCGTTTGAGAGAAAAAAAAATAACGTTCGACATTGAAAGATGGTGCCTAGAATAGTGAAGCCTCCTGAGTCATACGGCAATGCTAGCGAAGCTATTTAGAATTTATATTTAGATAGAAATGTCACCGCGCTTGCGCATTTTAGGTGACTTAGGTTACAAGAGGGAAACAGGGTAGGTAAGATAAGAAAAAAATTTGTAGAATATGTGTGATTGAAAATTGAATTGGATTATTATTTTTTTAGTCCTGATCACTGTATTGAATAGCTGAATTGAGCCGCCCCTCACAGTTACCACCTCGGTGAGACTAAGGGGCGGCTGATTTTCCCTGCAAATTTCCTTTGCAGGGTGATGGCGTGAAAATTTTATTAATTTATCTTTTTCATGACAATAAAAAAACAATATATATCACTACAGGATATTTTGTACCCCTCATGTCGCTTAGACAATGTTTTAAATTATTATTTTTTTTACTCCTGATCATTGAAAAGATTCTGTACTTCACATGTCGATTAGGCAATGTTAACAATGGCATATTTATCATGAGCACACAGAACTGGAAAACTGGTGAAAATGCTGATAGTAATCCCTATACGAGAATTCACTGGAAAAATATATTCAGGTATAAATTATGTATCATACTCATGTATAAACGTTATATCTTTATACGAAAACAAAATATTTAAATTTTAGTTTTTGTACTTAGTTAGTTATTGTACTTAGTTTTTGTACTTACTCAGTTAGTTTTCGAAAAAAAAATATTCAAAATATATCCATCAGTTTGAAGTTAAGCCTCAAGAGGATATCCCTGTATTTTTTATTCCATCAATTTAATGCAGTTGGTGATAATATTGTAAGAGATTTTACGATAGTTATATGACGGTTCTATGGTCCTGTACCTCTACCATACTTCCTAGAAAAAAATCTATATCTACTCATAGCCACAAGTTATATTTTCACTTGCTCCCTGTTCTACGTTATTAAATGTTGATGGTGCCAAAAACTGTCTTTAAATTCTTAGTAATTTCCTGTTTCGAAAGGAGTAAAAAATTACGATCCATTTTTTTATTTAGTTTTTTTCGCTAAAACGACATTCCTGTCAGTCGAGTATATTGTAGTTTGCAACACTGCCACCAGAATCGCCACGCTACACACTTATACACAGTGCGACAAAGTTCCGATAAGACATAATTCGTGGCCGAAATTTGCTTCGCGAATTGGCATGGCAAATATGCTCAGTTTAAAAATGCTTCATTTGAAAATTGAGAATTCTCGCGAAGCCAATTCGCGATGCAAATTTCGAGGAGCAAAGCGTTTAAATTGTTTAGGATAAGCACATGACACCGTTGACCTGCTACATCATTTCAAATGTTTTTTGGGGTATCTTCATATTTTTTTCAGATTTGATGACAGCTTATCGGAGTCATTAGACTCTATGGGCTTATCGAAATGAGCACATTTTCGATCCTCATTATAAACGGCCATACTGCATCGAAACGTTGACTTTTTTTACAAACATTATCAGCGTGGACAGCTAATACATGGACCATTCATATGACCGCAGGTACCAATAGTTGGCGCCACGAGGCTTTCAGTCACGACTTCAGTCTAATCGGAACATTGTCGCACTGTGTACAGTACATGTTTCTTTCAATGAATGAACATACGATATATTTAAAACAATATCTCGATTTTAAGTGGTGGGGAATACGTGAATATTGCGCAACTGAATATAAATAGGGCATCAAAATAATACATAATTAAAATTTGAAGTGCATCTGCAGCAATGATGTACTAAAAATATTCTGAAATATTGCATGGACATATGGCTAAAATATTTCATGGAAACACCTTCCATGTTCGAGAGAACAGAAAATAGTATTGTGCAGTGTACGCACGTACACATGTGCAATGATTCACTTTTATAACATTGTTCAACAGCTATCAACTTCAATAAGTGTCATAGTAAAAAGGCATCAATACAAATGTAGGACATGCACTGTATACTGACAAGTATGATACATGATTGAACTTTATAAATAACATTCGAATTTTATTTGAAAATATCTCGCCAATTTTCTATTACACAAATGGATCATAAAAACGATTCGTGGTAAAAGGCAAAGTGCGTGGCATTCGGTCCAGTGCGATGGGAGCGACATCTTTTGTGGATTTCGTCGTTCAATGACTTCGGTCCGCAGCTAAACACTGATACCTCTTTTCTGGAGGAAGATAAATTTTACCCCGGGAAACCGGAATTAATTATTAGTTTTATTCGATTGACAAATCATAATTTAAATTACCTACTAGTGGGAGGAAATAGTGAAATAGAAAAAAAAAATGATTTTGACTTTTACTTACCCTGGATAGGCCAATTCGAACTCTCTAAAACTAGTTTTCCAATTTGGCCGTCCAAAACGTATTCGCCGCGTCAGCAAATCGAATTTTTCGTCCATCTAAAAATAAATTGTAAGAAAAAAATTCAACAACTAAAAACAACGTATACGTTGTTTTATTTTACAAATTATTTTTAAGCATTTGTTTTAATTTTAATGACCTAGTTAATTTTAATTCGAAGGAAATAATAATTCTTTAATTGAATGAGCTAAGTATTGCCTAGGCATTTTTATTTTGCCAATTATTTTAATTGTTATTATTTTACCAATTATGTTTAATTTATTTTTTATTTTACCATTTATTTACAATATTTTCCACTATTTTTTATATGAATGTATCATTGCGTTTCTATGGCAGTCGTCTAGTCCTTGATGCTCGTATTGGAAAATTGGGCAAGGATTGCTGGACAGAAAAAACGGGAAACTATGGGCTAGTTTCATCAAACATCAAAAGGTTTTTACATCGAAGAAACTTGAGTACACATTTATAGCTCCCGCAAGTATTTGCCAAACTGCAACTTTTTATCGAAATTGCAAGAATAACTACTTCGTTGAGGCTCGCCGACAACATGATGGTCTATTGTTGACCGACCCGATGTTCCAGAATACCTTTTGCGGGCGCGCCCAATTTTTTCGCAATCATCATCAGGGAAAAAGTAGATCAAAATCTCATGCGAGGCTTTATGTCGGCTGGACGGGCCATATCATGCGTGTGATCGGATATTCCGAAGCGAAAACGATCAGGAAACAATTTCATTGTCGAAGAATATCTTCCACTAGAAGTATGCAGCGGATCCCCTGTCCGCGTTTTCCAAAACTATGAGCGCAATTGATCGGCTGCGATCAGCTGGGATGAGCATCTGCAAACTAACATTATAATTCGTTTGTTTGATGATATGTTATTACGCGGTTGTCGTAGCCCCGTCGGTATTGAAACCACCGACTGAAGTGCAGCGATCCCGGATTCGATTCCCAGCTCGGGCTCTCATTTATTCGATTCCGGGGTCAATTACAGCTGAGTGGAAAACTAGTAATGCCGAAAATTACAGGGCAAGCGATTGAAATCAAATCCTTTCGAATGTTTAAAGATTCTACTACACTGTATTTTTTGTTTTCCTATATTGTTGACAATGAGATGCAAAATATCTCATTGCGTCTTGGTTCCGTAACTGACGTTAAAAGGTACAGAAAATATTAGAAAAATTGTTAAATACAAGTGTAATACTAGCGAATTAAATTCGCCTGATTTCTTAAAAGTTAAAAAGAAATTTAGAAATAGCAAATTGAGAGAGAAAGTGCTTAGAGAAATATGGGGGACAATTTTGTGTGCTTTTCTGGGCTGATCGCTAAATATCGCTCGTGCCCAATCACCGTATCGGAAAAGAGCGAATAACCCCGAACTCGAATCCACGTGCCTATGTGGGTGGGGGAGGGAAATACACGCGCGCGGAAAATATGACATCATTAATGTCGTTCGAGTCGAATTGGGGGCGCGGCGCCCTCTCGTCTAGCCTCGATACAATCGCGTTGGAGTGGCCAGGGGGCCATCAACGGTAATCGTAACCGAGCGCGCCGGACCACCGGTTCGAGTCGATTACGCCCCCAACTCCCATCCTTACCGCCACACCACCCGCGTCATTCAGCCCACGTAATGACCCATTACCATCTCGTAAAAGGCCGAGTTTCGTCAGCGTAAAAGTTCAGGAGGTGCTATATAGGGCGCATCTCGGGATCCCCCCCGAACCAATCGCGAACTTCGAGGTGCTTCATTTGGTTTCCCGTCTATGGGCGGACGCCATAAAAATTGGTCGAACAATCGTCGCTACGCTGGAGCCCTCTGGTGAGCGAAAGAGTCACGGTTATGCTGTTTCACCCCTTTCTTTCGGCTATGACCGAATCTGCGGCCGTAATCCATCGGCAAACACTCTTTAAAATTCGGTCGCTGTTCTCTGTGGGAAGCATTTACCGATGCCCATTTGTTTCCTTACAGTCCCACTCCTTTTTCTAGTCACCAATTGAATTTGTAAGAACCCGGCGCAGGCTTTTTTTTCCCTTTTCAGGGTTGTCAATAGGTGGAGTGCTTTTACCAATGGACTCTCGCGCGTTTCAATAGGAGCACGTTTATTGAAGGCGATTTCTTTTTTTACATTTGTTCTATTTTTTCACCAAGAGACCATCAGCGTCGCTGCCACAAAACGCCACACCCTCTCCTCATTCTGGTCACATCTTTCTGTTTATTGGGCGAATTTTTAAAGGACTTAAACTCACATCCCTTTAATCCATAAAAATATAGAGCTGTAGATTTTAATATTAAATTACCCTTGTAATTTTTTATTAGATAGACGCCGTAGAAATACGTGTTCTTGAGGTCTTATTTGAGTACATTTTCGACATTCACGTAGTTGGAAAACCCGAGCATCTAATCGCGTTTCTTTAATTTATTTAAAGAACATTAAAAGTAGGATTGTAGAAATAAAAAACCTTTTCGTTTTGAAAAAAATATCTCCCAAGTTCACAAACGCTAGATACATTTTTACAATTAGAGACCTGTTACAACCTCAAGTCTTGCATTCATTTCAAATGGTCCTTGTGTATTTTTGTTAATTACCGCAAGTGCTAATGAGCTGCCAAATGAGATGCGGCAATCACAAAATGCATTGGTATTATGCGGTTAGCTCCATCACAATGTGTGGTCCGTATAATTGTGGGCGATGCGCTACTGGTTTAAAGTTTCTATCAGATCTGCTAAATTTTAAAATCAATATCCTATGGAATCTTTTGGGATATTTGATGAGTGCTCTAATAGAAACATTTATTTGACCAACAGACGGCGCTACTCGCTACAGTGCGTTAAGTCTATACGTGAGCCCTTGGGCTGAATACCTTCAGTACGTAGACATGCTCGCTGCGAGAGACGACGGAATCGGCTCGCATTTCCCTTTCATTGTGGCCAATTTAATTTCACGTTTGCGGTTCCGACGTTACCTACATCCTCCTGAGGACCTCGTGTCCATCTTTGACAGTGATCACTCAAAGTAGTAAATTCAACTCAACTCACTTAGTAGGTTTTGGAAAAATATATTTTGCAACACGACTGTAAGAATATCCTGTAGTGATATTCGCTACAGTGGTGTACAATCACTGGTTACCAAAAATAAATATTACTAAAAGCTTGATCTCAGTTTGACCAAAAAGTATCGTCTTCAATCGAAATTGAGACGATAGTTCCTTGACCATCGAGGAAGCAAGGGTCAACAATTAGCTTCATACGTGTTTTTATTAAACCCTTCTACATTACCCCTCGTGAGCATATAAAAAAACAGCATGACAATAAAGTTTAAAAAACCGTTTAAACCTAATTGTTGCCGTTTGCCTCCGCAATGGTCACGGACCTATCGTCTTAATTGCATTCCATAACGGCTCATTAGACTTCATCTTATGTGTTTAATCGCAATTGATTTCAATATGATTTCTCCTATTCATGAGCATGCATACAGGTGAAATCCCAAAGAACAATTAGGGGATTCTTGTCCGTTTTGAACTTGGTTCTCAGGAGGATATTTGGTAAGCCTGTATATGGCCGGTGGTCCGTTGTTGGGTACTGACCTGTACTCGCCCCAGGTTGTTTTCTCTCGTTAAGAATAATTGGATGTCCAGGAGATCCGGCCGATTCGCGTGCCACAACTGCAAACAGATGAAACCCAATTAATGTGATGAAGCGCCCCTGGACACCTACGAACAAGTTTGGGCGAGGGCTTTAGACATGGGAGAGATAGTACTCGATCGTCGCGCCACTTGCGCAACAAAAAAAGAAACACGCACAACGTGGGAACGAATGGCGAGAGTCAGCTGTAGATTGAGGGAAATGGCGAATGTTTCAATCTTTGCCTGAAGTCATGCATCACTATATAAATTGCATCTGCTACAGTTGTTTAACGAATGTAATTTACAAACTAGTTTAATATAACGTAGCCAAAATTATGTCCGATAGAAGAATATACTACCCGTCAGCAACAGAGGAATCTTCATCTATAAGACATCATTTTGACTACGTGGTGTTCCATCTAGTTAATAATTTCTAAGCATACTGTGTATATTAATTTCATATTTTTCTCGACGTGCATGTGCACCTTTTTATTTAGTTCCGCGTCAAGATTGAGAATTATTTTGCGTTGCCTTATTCGAACCTAAGAATAAACTTGGCTGTAAGAAACAATTTTTAAATATCATGGATTTTCCCTTCTCCCAAATGGAATAGCACGTTTCTGCAAAATATTTAAATAAAATCATATTCGAGCGTAAATTAATTTATTGATTTTTGAGTCAATTGTTCCACGCGTATAAGGAACTTGGGCTGACCCCTGTCGACGTTATACAAGAACCTTTACTATTTTCTCATTTTGTTTTTTAACAGTTTGACAGGTGTATATTTGAATTTTTGCACTTGTCTCTAAAATGAAAAAGGTGACAAACAACACTATGACTGACTTTAATCCATTCGGTGTACGGTTGGATTTTATTTTTTTGGCCCATTCTCAACTTCCAAACTATTACGAAGCGCCATCGAACCTATTTTTCCCGGTTAATTTATTACTGTCCTTGTGCATATTGGTCATGTCCATTGGACACAGACGTAAATAGGACATGCTTGGCTCGAATAGGCTCGAAAGCGTCAATAGCTGCGTTTACCCGTATAGATACAGCGCACATGCACACTGTATACAGAGTTACATAGAGAAATGAGAAATTATATTATGGCACAACGTCCGTTTATATTTTCGAATGGTGGAAGCAATAAATTCCGTGTGGCCCGTCCAGCGATGCCCTTGACTGCCGATAATGCATCATTTCGTGTCGATTTTTTTAAACAATATTTTTTTATTATCCGATGCCATTTCTCTTCTGCTTTCGTCATTTCGTTTCCGTTTCATTATTTCCGGCGCTTCCTGCTTGTGAGAGAGGCTGACGAAACGCACGGAATTGGGACGACCCATCAAACAAAAAATAAGTTAAATAGCAAGTTTTAGTTTTTTATTTTTTGTTCATTTCGTTTTTAGTTTTCCCTGTCTTTTACATCCTCCTGTGACCCACTCCCAATTATCAGTCTGATTAGGCCTTCTTGATCTCAGGCGCTGTTCTGAAATACAAATCGCGTTGCCGAAAGCCAAATGCACCCTCTAGATAACATTTGTAAATATTGAGCACGTTCGAGAAGCGCAAGTATTATAATGATTATGGGATGTCATATGCCAACGCATGCCAGTGTCCAAACGCACTTCGCCCAATCACGCTGAGTAGAGAAAGCTTGGCTAATTCATGACAAGGGTATTAGTGGATTTATGATAGGGGGGGGGTATCAAGAGGATTTTTAGGGATCGTACCTTAGAGTGAAGCCGACACAGCAGTTCCGCAAACCATAAAATAGTTTGCGAGTCGCGGCACAGCCAAATAAAGTGGAGTCGTCGGATTTTGTAAACATTCACGTTCTCTGCACTAAATCGAATCGATAAAAAAAATTGCGAGCAACAAAACAGGCTTAGACACGATTGACAAATTTAAATACTGTATAAAGTATTGTGCTTACAATGCCTGACACAGCTGCCTTTTTTAGAATAATTCAAACTTGTGTTCTGCAAATATCATACCCGTATATACACAACATTGTACAATTATCGGTTTTATACAGTACTTTACAATTATTAGGTATCATCTTTCCAACACTGTATTTTATATAATTTTGTCGAGTTGCAATTTCCAAGTGGTAAAATAACTTGCCTACTGAAATTGTTAAACTAAATTGAAACTAAGCGTATTTAAAAAAAAATTAAATCATTGGAAAGGGGTCTTAAGGGATTATTGTCTGCTAATTAGCTGTGTGCTAGGGCCGTATTTCAAAGTTTAATGCAGGATGATTCGTCGTAGCTAAATGAGCATTGCGAACAACTGCTGTGTGACGACCCCGGGTTTGGTTCCCGGAACGGACTCTCGTCGCGGACTGATCAAAACATTCCCCACCGAAACTGCCATAGCAACACGAGAGGTACATAATCTCCTTTGGTATACTATACAGTGTTTGCCAAATAAATTATATTTTGCGATTATCTTTGTTGTTGCCATTCAGTCTAGTTACACCAAGAGAGGCATTACGTTAGTCTGTTGCCAAACAGCGTTCATAACAAGTTTTATTGTTATTACGCGTATTGTTCTTAAAGCGACCGCATTTCCGCTAGCAGTGCTAAAACGTCTAATCCCCCCTTCATTCCCGGGAAACAAGGGATTTTGAGAGATAAGGATTAACGCAGCTTGGACGGTACGTTTTTCCTTTGCAACTCGGGATTACATCCCAAGCAACCCGCTTGTACGCAGAAATCGATTTGGTATCCAAGATGCAAGGAGATTACTGTTATACGTCCTATAAGAAACGGGTGTATCTTTTACGCTCGTTATGGAAAAAATGACGTTGCCATTGACACTGGGTTATTTTTTTTTACTCTTTGATGGTCTTATTCCCAATTTGGATCTAAATTGAAGTTTACGTTTAAATTAAGCAGTACCTCGATTCGAAAAGGACAGATCTTAGTTTTGTTTTAAATCAATTTTCCGCTATGGTATTATTAAGTACGAGACGTGTAAAAGAGTTTGAATTTTGTTAGTATCAGCGATTGCTTGAAAATAATTCCTGTGCAGTTGTAGTACTTGTTTTTGTGTCTTATTTTTTGGAAGCGAACTTTTTTTTTCTCCAATTTTTTATTTTACATTTATATTTATAATATTTTTTTTAATTTCATGGAATTGTGTGCAATACTAATTAAAAAACAAGATACTTCGTTGTTTTTCACAAGGACCGCACAATTGTCATAATTTTGCTTTTCACGGATAATCGTACTGTGACTGCACTTGCAAACAATTGACGTAACTAGCACTTTCGTGACCCTCTGTATAAACTTATAGCGAGCGCTATGAAAAGCTCCGCCCGACGTAGCCTCGTGTAAGGCACCGCTGCTATACAATTTAACAACAATTAGGGTGACGAGGAAATTGATTTTTGCCAGTGTGTACCTACTAGATAAATGCAATTTAAATGGTCAGGGACGCAGGTAAAATATACATGTAATAGATAATTTTGCGGTCTTAACAATTTAGGCCCGCTGTAATAACCTTCAATATACGCAACAATCGGTTAGTGACCTGTGGTCGGTGTGTCCCTGCTAAAAGGATATTGGACAAAATCCGAAAAGATACATTTGTTAGAGAATATTTGTACAAAAATTTCAAATCATTCGGTACATAAAATAAATCATGCGCCCGTTTTTGTCTGGCCTGTTGAACATTGAAGACTAAAAAGTCTATCAGTTTATAATACAACAACGATTCAGGAAAAGTATAATTTTAAAATCGGTCAATGATATCTGTTTGCTATTCAGTGCACCAGTAAAAAATGTTATCAATATCAGTTTTTAAGCAAAAAAAAACAACAGATTTTATGAGAACCGAAAGGACGATAGAAGTCATTGATTTATTTTTCTGGAATAAACTGTATTTTCCTTCTGACAAGAGAATCTTTGTTGCGTGCCATATTGGCGTCACTAAAATGTGGCGTAATACCCCGATTTTTAGTGCGGTTGCATCGTTTGTAATTTAAGACCGATTTAACGATTTACAAGCCCATCTCATCGACCATCACCCCCCCCCTACCTCCTCCTCCTCTACGTATATCTTCCAGCGTCGCACGTCATCCGGCATCATACAAAGTACGTCAGATGTACCGGTGGCGAGAGACGAGGCTCAATTTGGTGCCCCCACCCATCCATCCATCCTTCCACATATATCTAGCCCCGGCATTATCCGAAATCTGTACTCACAGAAAAAGCGCCTGGAAAATCGATGCGAACGGCGTAATTCCGACTCCGCCGCCGACGCAAACGCTGATCGGGCAATAAAGGACATCTTCCAGGGCGCTCCCAAACGGTCCATCCACGTACAGCTGTGATGTCCTGGAATGCCATCACTTTAATATTTTATTCCCATAAGGTCGGGAGAAGATACCCGACCATTTAAATAAATAAAAAAGAACCCTTTAAACCCATATGCCACACCCCCTTATAAAAACAATCCCAGAACCTTCCAGAACATTCGAGAACAAACCCACCCGTTATTATATTAACCCAGCCACATCCCATACACTCTCCCAAAACCATATGTGCTCACCAGTATAGCAGTAATCGCGCATGCGCAGAAAGCAACACAGAACCCAGATGAACTCAGACAGAGGCCCGCGCGCACGCCAAATAATCAATAGTAGCATATCCCAGACCAGTATGGCACCGAGCAAAGACAATAGCATGCTCACATAGAGATCTAAGCACGAACGTGTGCAAAAGGCGGAGCTAAACACCAGTCCTCT